>CAUYQV010044596.1:0-13334 GCA_963574575.1 Galagoides demidoff | reverse complement strand
CAGTCTGACTCTGTCTGTCCCCCTGGGCAGAGTACCATGGCATCACAGCTCACAGCAACTGCAAACTTGTGGGTTCAAGCGATCCTCCTACCTCAGCCTCCCAAGTAGCTGGGACTATATGTGTCAGCCAAGATGCTCACCTAGTTTATTCTATTTTTAGTAGAATGGGGGTCTCACTTTTACTCAGGCTAGTCTCAAGCTCCTGAGTTTAAGCAATCTGCCCACCTCAACCTCCTAGAGTACTAGGATTACAGGCATGAGCCACTGTGCCTGGCCTTTACCATGTTTATTGGAAGTAAAATAATGAACCATAACATAGTCTGTCTCAAAACTTTCATAGTGACTTATGTATACCTATGTGGAGCTTTCCCCTGGAGACTGTGCTGGAGATTGTAGGAAGTGAAACAGTGAACATGGCCTGAGGTGCACTGACTCCTGTGTCAGATGGCAAGGGGTCTGGGAGACGACAGGGAACCGGGAGGCAGCCCTCAGGCCTGTCCAGCATGGCGGCTCTGGTGGCAGGTGGGCAGGTAGGAGACCAGCTTCCCAAGAGGCCCACAGCCTAATCCCTGGGACTGTGGATATAGTCCCCTACATGGGAGGACTTTGCAGATACAGAGCCTGAGGAGGAGAGCTGACCCTGGCCCAGGTGAGGGCTTTTATCAGAGGAAGGTGAGAGTGTCAGAGACTGATTTGAAGAGGCCATGCTGCTGGCTTGAAGATGGAAGAGGAGATGGAATGCAGGCAGCTTCTAGTAGCAGGAAGAGAGGCAGGGAAATGGATTCTTTTCAGAACCTTCGGGAGAGCAGTCCTGACACATCCTCCGGTCAGCTCACTGAGACTTGGGACCTAGGGAACCATAAGGTAATAAATCTACGCAGTGTTACAGGGATGTGTCTGTGCTGTGGCAGCAGTGGGAGTTGCCACAGGCCTCTACTGTGACCAAGGCTTTGCTCGGTGTCTGGAAACACAATCTCAGCAACTTCCCGGCCTCTCCACCTTAAATTCCAGGTTTGAAAATAGGTCCCAGGGAACATGTTTCTTCTTTCTCCCACTGCCTGTCCACCCCACCTCCACAACCACCACCAACAGGGTGGCATCCCCGCTGTGTCTCACCGTCAAGATGTGGCTCCAGCCAGGTCACCTACCCCGTGCCACATTTCCAAACATCCAAGGAGTGTTGAGCCCAACGATGCCTCCTGCAACCCTCCCCAGTCTAAAATGAAGTGATTCTTTGAAATAGGATTCAGATTGCCTCCAGAGAAGGCTGCTTTCTCCATTCAAAATGGAAATGAATAAACAACTGAATGGATGTACGAAAAGAAAAATGTCCGAGCAACACATTGCCTGGACCCGCTCTTCTCTGCTCCTCCTCGCTCTTGTTCATTTTAAGGTACTTTGGGCGAGCCGTCATCTCACTTCTCCTAAAAAAACAAGCTAAATACGAGCCCGACACTGCATGAAAGATGAGGCTTAAATTGTGTCTAAGAACTGGTGATTTACACATGATTTGTGATTCTGTTAGTGTATTAATTGGTAAACACCCTGAGAATGTGTGTGTAAACTAAAGCGGTTTGACATATGCAAACAGTGTAATCTCTCGGTGTGATGTTGCTCAAATTCCAGCAAATTCAGACACTCACTCCAGTGTGTATAATCCCCTCCCAGTCCCACTCCCCACACGCCACCTCCCTTCCTGTGATTCTATTGCAGATAATACCAGGTGGGTGACCCAGATCCTTAAACCCTTTAGTAGAAGAGCCATATGCTTCTGTCCTCAGTAAATTGTGCTTGTTGTTTGTTGGAATCGGCTCTGCTAACTGCTCCCTTCTCTCTGCCCAGTGAATGGAGCATAATGGCTTGACGAGCGGCGACATTGTTTCTAGTCACTGCTAATCAACCCTGAAACCTGAAGTCCTTTCTTATTAATACACCTGCTACTTAGAGAAAGGGGGATGGGGACAGTGGAACAGCTGAAAAGCAGCAGCCCAGTAGTAGCATCAGCCGGGCCTCCATAGTGAGCTCTGAAACTGGCCCAGCATCCAGGCTCCATCTGGGAAGCCTACTCTGTATGGGACAGAGCACCAAGCTCCTGGTGCGTGAGGTGGCCCTTTGGGTGTTTTCCTAAGAACTACACAACTTTTTGCAAATGTCAGGGTCAACACCACCTTGCAGGTAGATAAGACAGGGAACAATGCGAGTTCCTGGGCCCCGTGCCAGAAGTACTGAATCAGAACTCTTCATTGGCAGTGTCTGGGAATATGATTTTAAATAAGCTGCCCAAGGAAATTGTGACCCACATTACAATTTTAGAATCACTTAAGGACAAAAAGAGGGGTCTTTGGTGATGCAGAGAAGACTCTGTTCAGCGTCACTCTGCTGCCCCCCCCCCCTCCGTGCCCTGCTCCTCATTCCCCATTCTCCCCTTTCCAGGAACCTGTTTTCTGAAAGCAGACACAGCAGTGGCCTGAAGTAAAGTCCTCAGGACATGTAGTCACAGCCTTGGGGTTGACGGATAAGAAAAACTGGCTCTAAAAAGCCCATCTCTCCAGGAGATTCTGTGATATCATTTTCCTGGGCTTGATCTGAAATCTCTGGGCAGAGCTGGCAGATGAGACAGGTATCTCATGAAAAGAAAGAAAGAGGAAGGAAGGAAATCTTAAATCTTAATTTTTATTCCTACATCAAAATCAGAGGGTTTTAATGAAAAGCGAATAATGGTAGTTAGAACCGCATGCCGTCTTCGGTAGGAAACCATAGGAGGCTGTTGCTGCCTTGCTCTTGGAGTTCAAATTTTCAGACCAAGTGTGGCTTCCATCTATCTGCCTTGATGTCTGTTCCATTCAAATATGATTTAATTCTCTATCGACCCAGGTCTGACATAGTAAAGCCATCATTACTCTCCTGCCTGGATCCCCAAGTGATACTCTGGGTGAATGTGATCAAACCTACATTAATCTGTAAGGTAGACCAGAAGGAGGAAAGGAAGGACTATAATTACCTAGCCCAGCATGACGGCAGCAACAGCAGTAGAGCCTCATCTGGAAACTTGGAACCGGTTGTTTTGCTCAAAGAAAGTGACGTGTCCCAAGTCTACCCTCAGGTCAAGGTATATTGCCTGCAAAAGTGAAGTGTTCAGGGAGCACCCGCAGCCTGCCCTGGCCGCCCTGGCGCTGACCTGCAGCCCGACCTCCCGTTGGCACGGGCGTGCAGCTTGATGCTGTGGACCGCCAGGCACTGGGCAGTGTGGCTGGACCGGCGCCTCACGTCCACCAGCTCCTCCACCCCCCAGAGTATCATTTCATCCACAAGTCATCCATCCATGGGCCTGCTGAGTTCATCGTGGTAACCCTGGAAAAATTCTCCCTGTCTTCATTCACTCAACGTTTTTTTGTTTTTTTTTTTTATTTTGAGAAAATGTCAAGGAAAAGCTAGCAAGTAGAAAGAATTCTTATCTCTCCTGTATTCAGATTCACAAAGGTTATTATTTTACATTTGCTGTATTCTCTCTTCTCCTTTGGGGGGTATACACACAGATGAAATATATTTATGTACGTATCTGTCTTTTCACCCATTGTGAGCAAGATGTTCCTTTACACCTACATACTAGCATATATATCCCCCAAACAAGAAACTCTTACATAAGCACCGTAGAGTCATCAAAATCAGGGAAGTAACACTGATGAAATCCTATTACCTACTGGACAGACCTTATTCCCATTTCACCTGTTGTCTAAATGGTGTCCCTTTCAGCAAATGACCATCCAGCCCCATTTGTTGCCTTCTGTTGTGGTGCATTGTTAGACCCCTTTGACCTGGCAAGGTCGCTGTTGTTTTGTTTCATGATAATGGTGGCTTCTAAAGAATGCAGATCAGTTATTTTGTAGGACATTCCACCTGGGAGCTGCTCTGTCTCCTTACCAGGAGATTCTGGTCGTGCACTCTTAGTGGGAACGTCATAGCAGTGGTGCTGCATTCTCTCCATCCCATTCCTGGCACCCTTACTAGCTTACGTTATGTGGTGTCTGCCAAGGTACCCCACTGTGGAGTAATGTTTTACTGTTGGTGATTAGTTGAGTCCTTTGTAGGAAGATATTTTGCAATCACGTAAACAGCTCTTACTCTTCAAGCATTCACCCTGGGGCATCGTTTATGATTCATGTCTGACCTAGTGTTGATGTGGTTGATTCTGATCGATGGTTTTCTGTATGTATTACTTGGTCGTTATCTCTTATATGGTAGAGTTTCCCCTTCGCCGCCCACCCTTCCTCCATCCATTCACGTCAGCACATTCTGTAGATTCTTATAGTATCACTCGGTGGGTATCATTCTTTACTATCATCATTTACTTTGATCTTCAAGGCGTCCAAGATTTGATCAGTGAGAACCACTTCAAGCTGGCCCCTGTGTCTTTTGCAATGAATATTTCTAAGTCCTCACAACCACCAGATATCAGGAATTGGGGATACAGAGATGAACTAAACAAAGGGAAAAAATTCCCTGGCCTCGTGGAGCTCACCTTCTAGTTTGTGGAAGACAAATAATAAGGCAGTCATACCAACAAGCAACTGGTGTATGGGCACTTGGAAGCATCACATGTTGGGGAGAGAAAGAAAAGCAGAGCTCAGCCCTGGGTGAAGGCCGCGTTGAATTACCAGGGCTTGGGCAGAGAAAGCCTCACCACTGGGTGTCACTTGAACAAAGACCTGAAAGGCCTGAAGGAGCTTAGTGGTGTGGACATCTAGAGAAAAACTCCACTAGGCAGTGCCTGGCCTTCCAAAGCAGTAGCAGTTCTATAAGGCAAGAGCAGGGGGGCATTTTTAGGAGATGACTCAGGTGGCTGGTTGAGGGTAGACTGGGTGGGAGGCAGCGAGGACCGGGGGCAGGAAGACCCGTTCCATTACCAAGGAGCCTCAGATGCCCAGAGCACTGAAAGTTTCAGTGGAAATGTTTATTGATGCAAAGACAATTTATTGAATAAATAAATTCAGCCCTCTCAGGAAGTAGAATTCCTACCGAAGATCTGGCCATTGAATCATTCAGCTTTTTCTATCCCTACAAAGCATTTGACCCATGTGTGTGCATGTGTGTGTGTCTATAGGAAAAAATATAAGTAGCAAAAGTTCTAGGCAAACATTTTTTTCAATCTCCATACCACTCCAGGGTGTGTGATGCGCCGATGTGGTTTGTATTTTGGTCCTGAAATCACTGCTGTTATTAGTTCACAGTTATTATTAGCTTTCAGCAATTTTAGGAAAACGTGTTGCCTTTTTTTTTTTCCCTTCTCCCAGCAGAGACATCACACTGCCTGTCATGGATTATACAGCGTGGGAAGATTTAAATACCACCTATGCTTTCCTTAGGAAGCTTCATCTGTGTCCACACCCAATTAAAGGCTTCTCTCCCAAGCCTCTGTCCTCAAATGTCCTGAATCTTTCTCCAGGATTTCAGCTGGACAACATTCCCTTTCCCTCTGTCCCCCTCATCTTGCCCTGGAATGTCACAGTGGTAACAGAGAGGAAAAGTCCAAGCTGGTCACAGAGAGCAGGACCCTTGGAGTCAGAAGTGCAGGGTTATTTTTTCAGCCATCACCTTGATCGACGCCTCTGTGACCTTATGCTGTTAACACCTGCCTCCACAGGTGTGTGAAGAGCTTTAATTAACATTTGTAAATCTCCCTGCCTGCTACAAATAGACGGTGGCTGAAAAGGGCAGATTATTATTAATCATGGGGGAAAAATGGAGAGATTAAGTTTTATTCCTTCACTGGAGAGAGACCGACACCCACGGATACTATTTTCATCATAGGAAGATTAAATATAAATCTTGATTGACTCACTTTGCACTCCCAGAAATGCCCAGTGCCTGTGACATGCAAAGCCCTACACTGGGCTCTGCCCCTTTCCCGGCAGGCACTGCCTCTGACTCCCACTGCTGTTTAAGTTATTACCGAGAGGAGTCTCGCTATTCAGAATGAGAGTGAGAGTTCATCTAATTAGCTGATTTTAGTTCATTTGGCATTAAATAATTCCCCAAATTCCCATATGTTTGAACAATATGTTCAAGAAGGGGGCTGGTTCTCAGAAAGCAGTTAAATAGTTCTTTTAGGAGAGCTTGTCACTGGTCACTCATAAGCATCCTGCTATTCCCGTCCATGAAGAATGCAGGCAACAATTACACAGAGAGCACTTAACCCTCTCCAACGACCGCTGGCCAGCACCCACGCACAGGCCACCACTTCACGCTGCTGGCAGCACACATTTGAATTGTAAGTTTTTTTGACACCTCAAGTGCAGTAGAACATCGTAGTTGATCACCTCCCTATGTTGATCTCCTCCTTAGGTTGACCTAATTTTCACGGAGAGGACATGTACCACATGAACAGTCAGTACTCATACTGGCCTCCATCCTTGGGTTGACCACCTCTGTATGTCACCCACTTCGTTAGTCCCTTGGGTGGTCAACTTACAGAGGTTTCACTGTGTATCATTCTAGGCTTTTCATAGAGCATTTGCAATTGCTTAAAGGGAAATGCAGACGTGTGCCCAGCTTGATCTGTGTTTTGCTTGGTAGGAAGAATTGTCATTTTTGGACTGGTGATCACCCCTGCGGAAGACTGAAGCATTTCCAGTGCTGCCCGGGGCGGGAGGGAGGCGACCTCATAACGTAACCTCCACTCTTTGGGGAGATGCTCCTGTTCATCTACATGGCTCAGCTTTTACTGCAGCAGCAAATTATAGATAATGAGCTCGAGTGTGACCGTTACTATCAATAACTGGAGAGCACGGGGAGACGTCAACAAAGGCAGTTCAGAAATTAATAGCACGTCTGAATAGTGTTCTTCAACCTTTTCTATTTCACAGCACTCTTGAACCTATACTTAAACTTCCACAGTGCACTTAAATTATGTTGATCAAAAAAGGGCACCAAAAAAGAATATACTTACTGGCTTTGAACTTCTTTCAAAAATAATTTAACTAATTATCTTTGAAACTTTTTGTGGCACACCTAAGATCCTTTCACGGCACACGGGTTGATAATCACTGGATTAGATGTTCTCATTTATAAAAGCTGTGTGTTTATATAAAATCATGGGAAAGGTGGTATCTTTTAGCACTAAATTTCATGTTCATATTGCCCATGGGGTTGCCTTTTTTGTCAGGGATAGCATATTTAAAATGTCCTTCCTAAATAGAATGAGCGACTGCTATGGTAATAACACCCGTCCTAGCCCTCAGGTAGCGCTGTGTGTCTTTGAGTCCTGAAGTGCTCTATTGACTGTATTCAATATCATCATATTTCTTAAAAGTGAAAATCTAGCAAACAAAACCAAATCAACTTGCTTATTGAAGAACTCATATGCAGTTGGGGGGAAATAAGTGGACTTCTGGGTCTGTCTCAAGGGTCGCATCCTGTAGACCAGCCCTGCCTGCTGTTCGGGAGCAGAGATTAAAACATAAGCCAAGAAAAGGAAAGGCGGAGGCGTGTGATGAGGCGCTCTTATTTCCCTTTAGTTGAATTCCACTTTTATCTGTCGCATGACTCTGCATTCCCATTGTAAATAATCCACAATACAGGAAAATCTGAACCCCGGTTTTAGGTGGAATGATGTTAAATCCAGATCTAAAACAAAAGAGTTGAAGGAAACATGTTTATGTATTTTATTGTGCACATTTATAGCTGTCCACAGTTCTGTTACTATATAACCTGGGTATTTATTTGTGCATTGACAAAAACCAAATGTTTTCGAAGCCAGGATAGACACACTTGCTCCATGTATGTTTAAGTACTGTTTAGTTTCATAATAGTCCGTTTTATCATTTAATAGCATTAAAATTAGTGTAGAATGTGTTGTTGGGGGAAAGGAATATGATGGTCATAAGTTGATCAGGTAATTCATTGTTGTAAAAGTCTTTTTTGGTCATTGATAATGTTATTAACAAGAATAAGGATTCGGCAGCTGGTATGTGGACCCACCAGCCAGGGCTTTGAGCTCTCCTAGTTCTGCCCTTTGCAAAGACACCTTAGTCATTTTGTTGGTTTGTTTGTAGAAACCTGGATTTGAGGTCTAGGCTTCACCTCACAGTGCACCTGACAAGTTCTGGACACATGCTCCTTCCCCAGACCAGAGCTTTGTGACATGGCGCTACCCAGAAGGGCATCTCAGGAAGGAGCTGGACGAGCCTGAAGAAAACCTCAGTCTGCCCTGCCCTTGACACACTTCTGATTTCACTCCTTTTCCAACTGTGCAGCCTCCAGTCTGATGGGTCTGAGGTGCTTCTGAGTCCTGAGGTCACCTGTGGTCCTCCAGACATGATCGTCACCACACCCTTTGCGCTGACTATCCCACACTGTGCCGATGTCAGCTCTGAGCACTGGAATATCCATCTGAAGAAGAGGACCCAGCAGGGCAAATGGGAGGTGAGACTCAATTCTTCCTTTTAAACAATAGGATTTGGATAATCTATCCGTGGGATCGATTGAACCATAACCTCTCTTAATCAGCATTTTCTTGTTTTGCAAAGGGCTGATAGCAAATGTTTATAACATCCTTCAGGGTATTGGCTAGTGTGTTTTTCCCATGGTAATTAAAAGAGCGACAAGGGAGACTCCAGAGATTTTCAGTTTGGTTTGAGAATAAGGCTGTTTTAACCTACACAGTGCTGTCCCCTGTGGACCTGGTCACTGACTCCCTTCACTTCCTTCTAGGCCGTGTCCCTAGTCTGTGGCCTCTGGCAGACTGGCTGTGTTCGTGAAAGAAATCCCTGTATCTATATTTTTCCGTCCTGGGTGTTAGAACACATCTATGGTTACAGGAACACAATAGGTGGTTGATATATGTGTGGTGAGTTAATGAATGCATTGAGAATTATGATCAGTGTCTGTTTCCATGGCTGTAAGTACATGCAGAACGGATGCAGTATACAGAAAAAGAGACAAGGAAAGAAAATGAGGATCCCGTAAGGGAGGTTCAAGACAAGGGAGACAGTCCCAGCAAAGAAAGATTGCAGTTGAATTACTCTTCTGAGGGCGAGTTCTGATTTATCTGTCTGATAGGGCTCCCTTTGTGTCCCTCTGAAGTCGGTTTGCATGAAAGCAGGTGAGTTATCTTGCTGGAGCACAATGACCTATCCCAGCCAGCCCTAGGGTCTTGCCTCCTAGGAGGTGCCTCAGGGAAACGAAGTAAAAGGAAAATCATGTTTCTTTAGAAGAAGAAAATTCCAGTTGCTGCTGTGGATTATATTGGCTCTGCCCAACTATGTTGAAACTGGTCTTTTTCTTTGTTCTGGAAGGCGTGCTGCTACGATTCAGGCCTCCCACAGCCACAGGAGGATTTCCATGAATTTCACAAAGGGCCATGTTTTGGTCCCCTTCCCATTATGTTTGGTTTTGCCTTGATTTTTGCCATCTTGGGTTTTCTTCCTAGCACTTGCTCGTAATCTTCTACACCCAGATGGTATTATATTTCTATTCTTCTAAACCAGTCTCACATACCGAAGTTCTTATCAGGGAGGGTAAAATATTCGAGCACATCTTATCCCAATCATTTATCCCAGTGGTCCCTTGTGAATAATTTTGAGGGAATTAAAGAAGATAAAATGTTTGAGAGAAAATAAACATTACCTAAGGATAGCTAAAGAGTTTTCAGAAATACTCCTTTGTTAAATAAAATAAGTTTGCTTATACACTTTAGCATTCAAGATTTTATTAACTCAGCATTGAGCAAAGTAACCACAAACAGAATTTTTAAAGTGATTTTTGTTGTTATTACCCATTAAGTAGGAATTCTAACACTTTGGACATAATAATGTCTTGAATTCTTGATGTAAGTAGTTAATTTGATAGAAGAGGAACGAACATTTAACATCAAGATAATTAGAACAAAAACACTTAACCAATAAATTTTTTCATAATATTGTTAATTTATTTATGTCCTGGCAAAGTAATGCTCATATTATACCTTATTTCTGAGCTGAGAGAATCTAACATGGCGGTTTCCCAACAGGAAGTGATGTCAGTGGAGGATGAATCCACATCCTGTTACTGCCTTTTGGACCCCTTTGCATGTCATCTGCTCCTCGACAGCTTTGGCACCTATGCCCTCACTGGAGAGCCAATCACAGACTGTGCTGTGAAGCAGCTCAAGGTGGCGGTTTTTGGCTGCATGTCCTGTAACTCCCTGGATTACAACTTGAGGGTCTACTGTGTGGACAATACCCCTTGTGCTTTTCAGGTATGCCTTCTTTGCATAATTCTTCTCATGGTGTTATGAAAGTATGGGCTTCCTGAAGATCAGTAGCAATAGAAAATTCTCTCGTGGAGAGTCTAGAGAGTAAACCTACTGCCTGACTTGCCTGAGATACTGATCTCGAAACAGGGGCCTTGTTCCTGTGTGTCCAGCAAGGCAAGAGGGGCTGAGGTTTTTGGCAGTCCAGAACAGAGAAGGGTTGAATGAACATATACAGAGATTGTTGGATGATGAATTATGATACCGATGACAACTGTAGTCACAATTCCAAAAACAAATACCCAAATGCAGTAGCAGAGATGGGGAAGAATTTCTGAGAAGAGAAAGAAGAGCCATATCAAAAAGGAAAATGGGCCCAGGAAGGTGGCTCACGCCTGTCCTCCCTACACTCTGGGAGGCTGAGTGAGAAGATTGCTTGAGACCAGGAGTTAGAGACCAGCCTGAGCAAGAAGGACACCTTGTCTCTACTAAAAATAGAAAAATAAGCTGTGTGTGGTGGCCAGCGCCTGTAGTCGCAGCTGCTCGGGAGGCTGAGGCAGAGGAATTGCTTGAGCCCAGGAGTTTGAGGTTGCTCTGATTGATGCCACCACACTCTACCCAGGGTGACAGAACAATACTCTCTCTCCAAAAACAAAAAGGAAAAAAAAAAAGGAAAATGGCCTGAGCCACAGGAACAAAAATATTCATTTTCTGTGCAGAGGGCATTGGGAAAATTGCCTGTGTCAACTGAAGGTTGTAGTTAGGAAACAATTATAAATCATGCCTATCACCAGGTCGTCATTTTATATCCTGGACACATAGTCTATTAATTATAACGGCTACTAGGGCAGAGCTGGTTCAAGGTTCCTTTCCATTTTGGGTACTTTTAATCATGTAAGATTCATTTTTAAATTAGCTGCTCACGAAGAGTGCAAGTTTATTAATAGCAGCCGGATGATGTGAGATGCCCATGTGAGCCCTGCCCATGTATAAATAGCGCAGCTCTCCTGACATACCTCATTCCAGGTCTCTGCTGTCCCAGTCTTGGGTCGTTAAGTCCATTATGCAGAGCGTTTCCTCAGTAACTAGATTTTAAGACACTGAGCTGGAAAATTCATGTTTACCAATAGAAAAGATACAATGACCTGAATTCTGAAAATAAACCAGTCAGGTGACATGGTGCCAGCCTGTGTTCCCCAAACCTCCCCCCTCCCCGACTGTCTCTGCAGCAGCACAGTCATCCCTGAAGGGCACACACACTTCAATCTTCGGCTGCTCTGGAAAGGGGCTTCTATGAGAGGTATGCCCTTTTATAGAGGCAGGAACTAAAACCTCATCCTGTGATTCCATTTTATGCTCATCGTCTGCTCCCCCACACCCAATGAGAGGAGTTCTCCGGTAGATAATACACAGCAATCGGGCAGGAATGAATGTCTGAACACAGAGGTTTGTCTTGGGTCCTGTTGCCACTGCTCCGTGTAGAACCGTCAGGGCTTCAGTGACTCAGCTGGATTCCCAAGGCTGAGTAGACTGGAGTCGCCATGGGGGATCCTGGAAGATTTCCAGCCCCCGGCTCACGCAGATAACCCTCTGCCAACTGCTGTGAGTTGTTCACACAACTTGGACGTCAGCCCTCGTAACCAGTTCGGAATTTCTCTGAATAACGCTCTCACTGCCAAAGCACATAGCAGCAATAGACATTTACCTAAAGACTTTCTTCTTAGTGAGTTTCAGAGAATCTATTTTCATTCCTGTCCACTGCTACCACATCTTACAACAGCTCAACTATTCACAAAAGAGGAGAAATTACTCCTTTTCAAACCACTCTCCATTTCTGTTTGTAACCTATCCTTTTTTGTAATTTTCTTAACAATTTTTTATTAAATCATAACTGTACATTAATGTATTTATGAGGTACATGTGCTGATTTTATATACAATTTGGAATGCTTACATCAAACTGGTTAACACAGCCTTCACCTCTCTTACTGAATTACTGTGTTAAGACATTTGTACTCTACTCTTAACAGATTTGACATGTACTCTTGCAATATACACCATAGGTGAGGTCCCACTGATTACCATCTCTCCACCTGCCCTCTCCCTCCCCTCCCCCTTTTCTTCCCTCCTTCATACTGGTCTATAGTTGTGTTTTATCTTTCTTTTTCTTTTTTTTCTTTTTTTTTTTTTTTTGTGGTTTTTGGCCAGGGCTGGGTTTGAACCCATCACCTCCGGTATATGTGGCCAGGGCCATACTCCTTTGAGCCACAGGCACTGCCCCATTGTGTTTTATCTTTCATGTGGAAGTGCAGGTGATTGTATGTTGGTTTCATAATAGTACTGAGTACATTGGATACTTTATCTTCCATTCTTGAGATACTTTACTAAGAAGAATATGTTCCAGTTCCATCCGTGTAGATATATAAGAAGTAAAGTCTCCATGTTTTTTAAGGCTGCGTAATATTCCATAGTGTACATACATACAGTTTATTAATCCATTCATGGGTCAGTGGGCACTTGGGCTTTTTCCATGACTTGGCAATCATGAATTGGGCTGCAACAAACATTCTGGTGCAGATATCTTTGTTGTAAAATGATTTTTGGTCTTCTGCATATATAATAGAAGAATTGCAGGATCAGATGGCAAGTCTACTTTTAGTTCCCTAAGTGTTCTCCAGACTTCTTTCCAAAAGAAACATATTAGCTTGCATTCCCACCAGCAGTGCAGGAAAAAAGGTAATCTTATTCTAGGGCAAAGGAATTTCTCTCTCTAATTGAATCCAAATACGTTTATTTCCTCATTAATAGGCATCTCTTAAATTAGTAAAACTCTAATTCTGCTTTAGAGAAATGTTTTCCAGTAGAAATACCTCTGACTCCACTTGTCCTAACCTTTTTTACCTCCAGTGAGATTCTCTCTCTCCCCTATTATGCCAAATAAAACCGATTTTAAAGTTGGGTTTAGCTGTACTTGTTATTGACAGGATGTATGTGACAGCTGTCATGAGCAGAAAAGCTGCTCTTCCCCTGGGGGGTCCTGAGAGATCGTCAGCCTTGGTTGAATGACTTTCTGACCTACATAGACATTCAACAAAATGAGTTGCTTT
>CAUYQV010044591.1:0-15532 GCA_963574575.1 Galagoides demidoff | reverse complement strand
AAACGGCCGGGCGTTGTGGCGGGCGCCTGTGGTCCCAGCTGCTTGGGAGGCGGAGGCAGGAGACTCGCTTGAGCCCAGGAGTTGGAGGTTGCTATGAGCTGTGATGCCATGGCACTCTACCCAGGGGGATAGCTTGAGGCTCCATCTTAAAAAAAAAAAAAAATAGACTTAGACGAAGTAAACATTTTTTGGCTATTTTTTTCCCCACCACATACACTGGGGGGGGGAAAAAAACCTCAGCTATGTTGAAACAGGTCTCCCCAGGGCCCTGGCCCAGTGCTGGCAAATCCCTCCACTCCAGGATTCTGCCACTGTGGCTCTCTCCACCTTAAATACTGCCTGTCTCTTTAACTCAAGTCATTTCATTCAATCCTTAGAAGCAGCTGTGATTTAAGCAAGGCAGGCATTATCTTTATATCGCAAATTAGGAAGCCAAAAATTATTTTTAGGCTCCCTACTCTCTGCTTTATTCAAAAAGGAAGAGCGATATTTGACATGAATGTTGAATAATGAGTAAGCATTTTTCAGATTGTCAGATGAGGATGAGAACGTTTCAGGATAGATGTATAAAGACCTGGAAGGTATTAAAGAGAAATATACACGCAGGAACCCACAGGTGAATATTGTGAATGTACGTGCATAAAGCTCTGAACTGTTCTACTAGACTCTGGATGCAAGATGTCACACATCTTTTTGATTTTCAAGTTCAAATCAGTCAAGATTTCAAGGCCGAGTGTCAGCCACCTCACTAAGAAGTCCAACATCAGACATGTTTAAGAGCTCTTCTCTTAAGCCTGGGGTGGCATCAGGACCCCAAAGGTGATACAGTGAAGAAAATATTAGGCAAGAGCTATAGTCACTAGCCCATGGCAACCTTCACTGGAAGGCCCGGGCTCTGTGGAAGGCTGCTTAGCTCCACTGATAGCACCCACTGCTTAGCCTTGCTGCCATGTTAGATAGGAGGATCCTCGCCATGGATGTCAAAATCACTGTCTCAATGTTCAGTCCTCCCTAGCACTCACATAACCATACCCATCTCAAGACCTTCAAGGCACTGCCTCAATAGCACACCAACTTCAACTACCCCCCACAAACACACACACAAAAAACATAGCCCACCCTTGACTTCTTCTCTCTGGAAAATTTCTTTCTTCCCTGGGAAAGATCGGCCAATCATCTGATGACAACTTGCATTTCTTTCCCGATATCATACAATAGTAATGGGGGTTAGTTGTTCTCCCAAGGGCAGGAGCGGTCCTAAAAGAGTGGGCCACGACTTCTAGGACCATTCAAGAGCCTGTTCACCTTCCTTGGGAATCAGGAAATCTCGTGCTTTGGGAGTGCTGCAGACAGCCTCCCATCCCCAAGGACAGACTGTATGCTTATCTTAATGCTGCAGAACAGACCATAAAGGTATATTTTCCTATCTTGCCACAGTAAATTCTTAAAAAGTTGCTCTGTGTCCTTTCCCCAACTACATCATAGCCACCTACTATACCTGCCATAGTAGGCACTTACATATACTGTAGATGTATTTTTGCTAATTATTATTTTATAAACCTATACAGTTGACAGATCACAAGCCAAACTGTCCCTTTAAATACAGCTAGGTACGACAGTTATACCAAAGCTTATAATGCAAATATAAGTATTGACACTCTTAAATCACAGTATTTACAAACATAAAGCAAATTTTTGTCTCAACAGATTCTAAACTTGACCATTAAAAATTCTCCCCAATTATTCTTCTACTAAGCACCAGTTAGTCATGATGACTGCAGTGCCCATGTCCAGTGGAGAATGAATTCCAGTCTTGTGATGATTTTGCCCACAATCTATTTTTTATTAAATCATAGTTGTGTACATTAATACTATCATGGAGTACAGTGTGTTGTTTCCATAGACAATTTGAAATACTTTCATCCAATTGGCCAACATAGCCTTTGTGTCATTCTCATAGTTGTTGTGTTAAGACATTTATAGTCCACATTTAGAAAGATTCACATGTACCTTATAGGATAAATCATAGGTGTGATCCCAGCAATCACCATCCCTCCACCCATCCTCCCTCTTCCCCTCCCCTCCCTCTCCCCTTTCCCCGTATCCTTAGGCTAAAATTGGGTTATAGTTTTCCTATGATAGCTAAAAATTAGTTTCATAATAGGGTTGAGTACATTGGATAATATTTTAAACAAATTTTTAAATGTTCAAGTGTTCAAAGTGTCCAAGGTCTATGTCGAATTTCTAGCTGCCACCTCCTTTTAATCTAAGGTTACTTAAGCCCTGTTTTCCCAGTTAAATTTTCAGTGAACGTTTCCAACAAAAATATCTTTATCGATTTTCACACTAACAATGGACTGAGATTGAAGACAATGCATTACAAGTAGGCAAGAATTTGGTCCAGACACTGGCTACAGGGCCTTAAACAGTTCATGAACTCTTGTTATTAATCCTCCTTTACTTTGTTCCCTCATTTGTAAAATAGTATGAATAGCATGCTTGCCTTCCTCCAATGTATTTGAATCATGTATAAATAAGATAGTCCTTGGGAAAGGTTTCTAAGAATTGTAGTGTAGAGGGGAGGGGGAAAAAAAAGCAAGTTGATAGATGTCGTTGTTAACATCCATGTTAGAGCATAAATTTAAATGGAAAAAAAGTTACGTATGGAAAAACAAAATTCATGAGCTTCTAGAGAGCTGAGCACACGAAAATGGACAGGAGGATGAAGGGGAATTCGTGCACGGGCTGGGACGGGGTGTGCCTCAACTCCATGGGATGGAAGCCACTGCACTCGGGACCCTTGCAGACTTGGTCCCTGTGCCTCTTCATCTGGTTGCTTATTTGTGTCCTTTCAGAAGGTAGCCAAGCACAAAGGAGAGCCCTACAATAAAGCCACTTTTACAGTTACCATATTTGCTGCTCTCCATCCTGTGACATCAGACTATACACTAAAGCCCTACAGAGACACTTTTCATCTCTCTTCTCTCAATCAGAACTTTGCCTTCTGCTCTCACTCTATTTTCACCCCTTGTTCAGCCCCTATGGAAACTTTTTTGTAACATAGCTGTCCTAGAAAATTTTCATTCTGGGCCCAGAAGAATACCAGCAGTTTTTGATGAGTAACAGTACTTCCATGTGGCGATCTGGAACTTTCAGTCCTTGACAAACTCCTGACAACCGGTCACCATCAGCAGATAGGTCAATTATCAAAGTATGTTTCTGACCTAATGACTTTGTCCCAAGCTTATCAAATGTCCCACAAGTAAACTTCAATGTGAAACACAGTGGCAGACATTTGTTGAGCCAACTGTTAGTAAAATAATAAAGATTTAAGCCCTTCATCAGTAAAAAAAAAAAACCACCTCTCTCTTTTTTAGGAAAGATTATCACTCCTGAACACATTTCTATCAAGTCAACAACACCCGACGTCACCTCTTTGATTTTAAGCCATTGTCCAGATTGCAGACTCTTGCTTACAAAAACATCTCCCACATCAGAAATTTTAGATCTTAGAAGGTTTCAAGGCTTATCCTTCCTGAAGGTCAATAGGTCTACCACAATTTAATTGTGAACATTTTTACTTTCATTTTACGCAAGTCTGATTTTGTTCAGTGGCAATTCTCAGAGAACAATTAAAATACTCATTTCTTTTACATGGCTAAGGAAATCTAATGGAAATTTCATATTTTATTTTTAATAATTTCTCATAATAGATTGCTATTTCAGTTAGATATATTGGAAAGACCACTATTGTTTAGGATAAAAAAGATACTCTTGGTGGACCATTATCTTGGTTAAAGAAAAAAAAAAAGATACTCGCTAACCCATGTCTAAATATGATTTTCAGGGTCAGAATATAGCCTGAGAGAGGGTTTGGGGCCAGGTGTGGTGGCTTACACCTATAATTCTAGCACTCTGGGAGGATGACCGGAGGTGTCAGGGAGGGATTGCTTGAGCTCAGGAGTTCAAGACCAGCCTGAGCAAAAGCGAGACCTTGTCTCTACTAAAAATAGAAAAAAATTAACTGGGCATAGAGATGCATACCCATAGTCCCAGTACCTCAGAGGCTGAGGCAAGAGGATCACTTGTGCCCAAGAGTTTGAGGGTGTTGTAAGCTGTGATGCTACGGCACTCTACCCAGGGTGACAAAGTAAGAGTCTGTCTCAAAAAAAAAGAAAAAGAAAGAAAGAAAAAAAATACATATATATATATAGTCTGAAATAGGTTTTTTATTTTTGAAAAATCCTATTTATTTACCTTTTTATGATCCCACTGGGCAATCTAGTCTTAAGATGCTTATTTTCAAATGTGCTGTGGACATGTCATCTTGCACTCACGTACAGAGTCCCTGGCATTCCTTTCTTCTGCAACCTGATTTCCTGGACCTTCTGCACGCCACAGCTCTTGCTCTCATCAATATATGTAAGAAGCACTAACTCTTGGACACCTAACAAAAATGGTAACAGAGTGACACCCTCTAGGAAAGGCCCCAGCTAGCACTTTAATTGCCAAAATTTTATTTTAATGGAAAATTATAAACACAGCCTTTTCTTGTTCTCATTCCTAAAATGTAGTACATCAAGGATTTCACATTTCTTGATGGAGTGTTCATTTGAAACACCTGTTATTGTACTGTTAAGACACAGTGAAGCCATCGGTGGACATTAACGAGGGACCTAGGAACCCTACGTAAATTACGAATTATTATTACTATTATTATGATTATTATTATTTTCCCTTTGGAAGCACTTTCCAGTGTGTCTGGCTCCTCCTTTGCTGGGTACCACTTCTCCCAGGCATCGGCATGCCTGCCCTTACCAACGCCTCTCCTCCGTAGCTCCTGGTCTGCAGCTCCTCCTCCGTGAGGGACATAGATGCCAGACCGTGCAGCTGGGGAGGTTTATGTGGAAGTGAGCGGCTGTGGACAGGGCCTGAATTGTTCACCCCAGGGTAATCTAGAGGAAATCTGCTACATCACTGCAGCTGCTCAGAGCCTACTTCATTCACCTCTCGTCTTTCAACGCTGTCTTCTTTCAGGGTTATATGGAAAAATCAAGGATGGGGAGATGTCTTCTATGACCTAATGCATGATGTTTTTTTACGGTCAAAATTACAGGGAACAATGAAGTTTTCGATTTCTCAGTTCTGACCAGGTGAGGCGTGACTACAATAATGTTGTCTTTCCTGGGCACTGAACTCTACGCATTCCAAAGCATTGAAGATATGTATGTATTATCAGTTTCAATATAATCATGTTTCAGCTCTCCAGCCTTCACCGGGAGAACCAGCAAACCAATACCACTACGTCTCTCCATCCTGTTTCACACACTGTTCCACCTGCCATCACTTCCACAGCCAAGCTTCTTCTTTTCTTTCTAATTTGAGAGAGTCTCCTCTGTTGCCCTGGGTACAGTGCTGCGGCTTCATAGCTCACAGCAACCTCAAACTCTTGGGCTTGAGCAATCCTTTTGCCTCAGACTACAAGTGTCCCCCACTACACCCAGATAGTTATCCTATTTTTAGTAGAGACTGGGTCTCACTCTTGCTGAGGATGGTGTTGAACTCCTGAGCTCAAGCAATCCACCTGCCTCGGCCTCCCAGAGTGCTAGGATTGCAGGAGTGATCCACAGCGCCCAGCCCACAGCCCAGCTTCTTTAAGAAGGGTTCTTGAGCCCTGCCTCTCTGACCTCTAACCCACGCCTTTGTTGTGCCCGAAAATTCCCCCAAGAAGCCCCCAGCAAACAGTCCAAGGCACACTCTGATGTAATAAGCAAGAGGTGAGATTTATTTGACTAGCCCAGGCCAGGACCCTCACGAGGAAGGCCCCGAGCCCAAGGGTCTGCAAAGTTTTATAGGGTACAGAAAGTAAGAAGGGTGAAGAAGGGTGGGGTACGTTTTTGATTGGTGGTCGTGGCACGGGGAAGTACCGGGGATTGGTGGTCGGGGTTTGGGGAAGTATGGGTAGGCTCTGGATTGGTACAGGTAGGTTGAGGGGAGTGAGGGGTGAGGGATTCCTAAACTGGGGTGAAGGAGGGGGTCGGGGTGGTATGAAGCAAGTAGGGTGGAGTGCACTCCTGATTGGCTGACTGGGATGCTTGATTTCGGAGAAAAGCCTGGGTTTTGGGGAAGCTGAAACTTATCATCTAAGATAGCTGCTGAGGCTCAAAATGGAGGGGGAAGTAACAAAATGGTGCTGGTCTAGCTCTCTCACCTTGACTGCTGAAACCCAGGTCCATCCCCTACTCAATCTTGGAAACTGCCCTTACCAAGATCACTAATGACTTTCTTATTTCTAAAAGTGATGAAACACCCAGGATTTCTCTTTTTTCTTCTTTCAGTAGAACTTGCTATTGCTGCCCTCTCTCTCCTCTCCTCATGCTTTTCTTCCCCCTTCTTTCCTCCTTCTCAGAGTCTTCAATTGTCTGGTCTTTCTTGAGGTTTCTTTGCTGTCTTCCCACTCTATGTGTTCTCTACCCCAGTGATTTCATGCAGCCTCTGCTAATGGTTCCCATTCCCCAACCTGCAGCTCCAATCTCCCTTACGAGCCCTGGACTACTTGTTATAGTGATATTGTCACAAGCATGCTAAAGTCCTATCCTAAACTGAATACACTATGGCCTCTTGGAATCTGTTCCTCCTTGTTTATTTCCTATAATTGTGAATGGCACCACCAACCACCTAATTAACGAAGTAAAAATTTGGGAGTAATCCTTGATTTCCTCCATAACTGTCCAAACTCAGGCCCTCACACATTACTTATCACCAACCCTCCACACTGTGCCTTCTCTCCATTTGCTGTACACTGAACTCCTATGACACCCGCGTGTCCCATCTTCCTTCCTCTGTCCTCCCTGGCCTTTGCACATGCAATTTTATCCACCTGAAGTACCTCCCCCCTTGCCTCCTTGCCCTTCAAGACTCAGATGGGTAAGCTCTCACCTAATGTGCATAAAGGAAGCACACTCCCTGGGTGAAGGGCCCCTAATCATTCATATCATCATATTAATCTGAAATTTAAAAGAAAAGAGTCACCTCAGGTGTCAGCCCTTTCAAAAACTCTTTTCTTTTTGATTTTTCTTTTTTTGAGACAGAGTCTCACTATGTCACCCTCAGTACAGGGTCACAGTTCATAGCAACTTCAACTCTTGGGCTTAAGTGATCCTCCTGCCTCAGCCTCCCAAGTACCTGGGACTACAGGTGCCCGCCACAATGCCCAGCTTTTTTTTCTTTTTTTGGTAGTTGTCATTATTGTTTAGCAGGCCCAGTGCAAGTGGCTGGCACCCTAACCACTGAACTACAGGCACCAAACCCCAAACACTTTCCTTATCCTACCTAGGATAGACTGTGATGCTCCTACTGGAGCTTCCATATCATTTGTAGAAACCTTTACTATAGATATTAGAGCCCACTAGATATATTTTGTCTATCTTGCCAAGCAGACTGCCAACTTCCAGAAAGCAGGAACCATGTCCAGTTCACTCTTAGGTATTCCAAGTCTAATATAATTCCTGGTACATCAGAGGCCTTCAAAGCATGTTTTATGGATGAATAAACAAACTCTGAGTCATTTCCATTGTCCCCGTTTTTGTGCTTCCTGCCATCTGTTACCACTCTTTATCACCTCATCCAAATATCATGTCATTTAGGAAACCTTCCCTGGTTCCCATCCCCACTCTCTTTTCTCACCTCTCCCTTGACTGTAACTCAAAGTAGACAAGGAAATGTCAGCACTTAACTTTTACATTCTAAACATCTTCCATTATAGGAGGCTTAGGGAAAAGGATAATTTAACTTATCTTTTAGTTGCCTCAAAACGATTGTCTTTTCCTAACCTAGAATTCTTTAGAGGAAGGCATATTCATATTTGAAAGGAAAAAAAAATAACACACTAGCAAAAACCTCCCTCCACCAAAATGCAGCGGTATCTCACAATGGAGCTTTCAAAAGGAGTCACAGACCCTGTGTGTAGCGCTGCTTATGAGCTGTCACATGGCAGCAGCAGGGAAAACACACCAGCACCAAGTCCAGACAAAGGGCAGAGATGAAGCCCGCTCTGTTCCTGCTGACACTACTGAGGCCAGTGCTCGCTCAGCTGGGCTGACAACCAATGGGCCTCAGCCTGCCTGCAGTCCAGCCAGAGGAGTGAACTGGACCAGTCAGGGTGGGCATCCCAGACTGTGCTTCTCAACATCCCAAGGCAACACCTCTGCCCTAGAAACTCATGTCAGCTTCAAATGTCACTCATTCTTCCTTTCTCCTAAGAGGTCAAACACATTGACTTCCCACTGAACTCACAACAGTAAAAATGAACTTGTTATTGGAAATAATATAAACATCCAAAGGAGGGGACGTACCACCCAACGTTAGTAAGTGAGCATTAAGAGTAAGTTAGCAGAAGAGTTAACATGCACAAAATTTACCATCTACTATTAAGTGAAAAAAACACATCAACAAATCCAGAGTACAGCACTTCTCTCTCTCTCTCTCTCTGCATACATACACACAAACGCTTCTAAATCATAGAACATAAACATATAATGTTATGTAACATAAGATAAATCCATACCAAAAATCTGAAGTCATTCATTTCCAGGTAACTTTTTTATACATGGTTTTATTTTCTTATACTTTCTTAATCCATTTTTTTCTAAATATTCTTTAATAAATAGGTAGTTCTTTAATGAGAAGGAAAAACAGGTTTTAAAACATGAAATGGCCTCTCTGGATCCTATAAATCTCTGAATCTTTATAAATACATGGAATTTTTATTTTTATCCTGAGGATTTAAAATAAAAAGTTTTTCATATGAGTCTTACTGGTTCTTATAGAAGATGGCACAAGATTTGTAGAACAGGTCAGTGAAGGGGCATCTTAAGGCACCCAATGAAATGCATATTTTAATAAGAAATGTATTAGTTTTAAAACAAAGGTTTTCTTTTGAGACACAGTCTCACTTTGTTGCCCAGGCTAGAGAACCATGGCATCAGCCTAGCTCACAGCAACCTCAAACTCCTGGGTTCAAGCAATCCTCCTGCCTGAGCCCCCAAGTACCTGGGACTCTAGGCATGAGCCACAATGTTCAGCTCATTTTTCTATGTTTAGTAGGGATGGGTGTCTCACTCTTGCTCGGGCTAGTCTCAAACTGCTGACCTCAAGCAATCTCCCCACCTCAGCCTCCCAGAGTACTAAGATCACAAGCGTAAGCCACTGCACCTAACCTAAAACAAATTTCTTATTAAGAAAAAGTCTAAAAGTTAGAAAGCAAAAGTTAAACTTCACCACTGGTAAGTTAAGGCAAAGATAACATTTTTATTATTTTCATTTGTAAGATGTACAAAATGCCAGATTAACAATAAATGAAGTTCTTACCAGATGCAGCATAATTAGAAGGCATGGCCCATATTCCTCAGCCTTATAATACATAGCCTAAGTGAGATATCCTTCTCTTACTTAAATCCTGAAAATGTTATAGAATAATAGGAAAAGGTTCTGCACAAATATAAGCCAAAAAAGACGAACTTCAAACCTACAAACTCGATTAGTCCTAGAAATATAATTAGTACTGTTTAATAGCATTTATCAATAAAACTATTTGGTCAAAATTTAAATGCATAACTGTATTTTTCAAATTGGTTTCATTGACTTCACACACCAATATTAACATAGACAGTATGAAAAATTCAGGCAGAGAGACCAACCATGGAAACAAACAGAAAGAAATTAAACCTTGTTACGGAATTATCTCTACAAAGTTCAGTGTTATCAACATACCAGATGTTATACCTTCACGTTAATGAAGAAGATAATTAGGAAGATTCTTTTTTTATTTATTCAGTAGGTATATTCCGAATATATTATATTCATTAAGCATTCACTGTGGGATAGCATGTACTAATCTAGGTTTTCACCCAAGGAAGCAATTCTCCACAGCAATTCTCTCACTTAAAATCAAAATTGACAAGAGATAGACATGATTATTCACTACTGTCACATCCCCGACATCTGTTCTACTCATTAAAGGTCTATCCTTGACATTTGTGGAGTAGGATAATAGCTAAAGTGTTTAAGAAAGATCCACTTCAAATAAAAATGGATCAGGGAAAAAAATATGTAAAATATTCTAATTAGAGAAAAGTACATAGTATAAATTTTAAATTAGACATTTGGAAGAAGCAAAACAAATCCTATCTGATGAAAAACTTCGCTTGGTTGTTCATTTATAATGTCTTGACTTGGCAAAATATAAAGGTGTTACATTCATGCTATCTTTAAAAAACTGGTCCATGAAATTCGTGAGTCTCGGGGCCGCTAGGCCAAGAGCATTTTAGCCACCCGGAAGGTAGCTAAGCTACATTTTATAATTCTGCCCCTAATACAATGTTAGTCATCCAGAAGATGCTCAAAAAAATACTTCTTTAATGGAGAAATGTAATCCTGTTTCATGTAAAAGATGTGGCTGAGGAATCACTTTAAGATGGTCCAAAAGACCTAAGACTTTAAGAAGTTTCAAAAATGAAATGAGGCCGGGCGCGGTGACTCACACCTATAATCCTAGGACTCAGGAAGGCCAAGGCAGGTGGATGGCTTGACCTCAGGAGTTTCTAGATCAGCCTGAACAAGAGTGAGATTCTGTCTCTACTAAAACTGGAAAAATGAGTGAATTCCTACAGTCCCAAATACTAGGGAGGGGGAGGCAAAAGGATCACTTAGGAGTTTCAGGTTGCTATGAGCAATGATGCCATGGCACTCTAATCAGGGCAACAGAGTGAGACTCTATCTCAAAGAAATAAAAAATTGAAATGATTGAAGCAGCAATACATTAAGGTACAATCAAGGGAGCAAATTTCGCCCTAGCAAACAAAATTTTCCCACATTGCCTACAAGTTTTTAACTCATTATTAATACTGCCTACAATTCTAACACTGGGCATGATATATTTGAATTAATATGTACTCTTCTTTGAAAATATAATTAATTTAATGTGGGCTGGCCACAGTGGCTCATACCTATAATCCTAGCATTTTGAGAGAGAAAGCGCTGAATTCTAACCACTATTCTACCAGGGAGTATCAATCCTAACATTCTGAGAAGCCAAGGTGGGAATATTGCTTGAGACCAGGTTCAAGGCTACAGTGAACCAGGATGGTGCCACTGCATTCCAGCCTGGGTGACAGAGTAAGAACCTATCTCTAAAAAAACATAAATAAATAAATAGGAGAAGATTAAACAGTGTAACCATTTAATACAAATGTTTTATCAGAAAAATTGCAGGGGTCTTGTCATAGTGTTTATTAAACCTGTCCCTGAATTACAAACATCTGCCTGACGTATGGCTCACACTTAGAAATGAAGGCTCTTACAGGCAATGGAGAAATGTCCCTGTTCCAACTTACATGCAAATTCAACTTAAGAGCCAACCGACAGAGCCTATCTCATTCATAACCCTTGAACTGTCTGTAGTTAAAATTATGAGATCTTTATGATAACTTAGCACTTAATCAAAAGTTTTAGCTATTTCTTGTACCTGCATGTAAATAATACATTGGCAGACATTTCAATTATTAAAATATTAGGTCGAATTACCCAAAATTGCTGGACTTTTTTGGCCAAAAATGGTCAAGTATTAAATAATTTTTATAAGTTTTCGTTATATGTCACTGTACTAGTGAATACATGACACCGTGTGTTGTTAAAACTCATACCACATGGCTAGACGACTGTGGCTCAATCGGCTAAGGCGCCAGCCATGTACACCTAAGGTGGCGGGTTCGAATCCCCAGCCCAGACCCGCCAAACAACAATGATGGCTGCAACCAAAAAATGGCTGGGCATTGTGGCGGGTCCCTGTGGTTCCAGCTACTTGGGAGGCTGAGGCAGGAGACTCACTTGAGCCCAGGAGGTGGAGGTTGCTGTGAACTGTGATCCCAGGGCACTCTACCCAGGGGGATAGCTTGAGGCTCCGTCTCAAAAAAAAAAAACAAACTCATATCACTTTTCAGCACAAAGAGCAAACCTGAATGTATGCAATTTAAACAAAAATAATTCAGGGCATCAGAGGATCCCACAACGACATACAGAATGTGACACAACAAAACAACTGTATCACAAATGTATGAAAAACTTTGGTGAAGGGTCAGGGCAAGGGAGAGGAGTACTGCCCTGAGTAACTGAAAATGAGCAGAGCCTTCAGAGGAACTGCAGATAGCCCCTGTGCTCCACTTGCTAAAGCTGTTTCCTCTTGCCACACAAGTTAACAATTCTGATACTGTTATACATGTATACTGGAAGGAATGAGTAAGCAGAGGGAGGAGGGCCAAGTTTCTTGCTGTTAGCATAAGTTATAGGTGAGCAAGAGGAGAAGACTAGAATTATCTATATGGTAATGGGTTAGAGTTGGGGATATCAGCATAAACTCGTGTTCAGCTTACCACAGATACAGATGATTCCATACAGAAATAATACACACAGGTTAGTATACAGATAGATGTCTCCTTGCTCTGCCAGCTGAGAGGGCCTAGAATAGGGTGACCAGACGTCCCACTTTTGGAGGGACAGTCCTGCTTTTCAACAATTTGTCCCGCATCCTGTGGCGTTTTAAAAAAGTCCAGATTTTTGGAAAGAATGCATGAACGGGCAGGAGAACAAGAAGGGAATATATGGTTTTTGGCTGCCATGTGGGAGTTTCGCCAGAATATGAGTTTTATATTATTTTTGTTAATTGTATAATGTTAAATTGTAATAATAACAAATAATTGCTGAGAAGTGATTATCGAGAACTGCTTATCAAAGTTTGCATTGTTGTCAGGCCCTGCCCTGCCCCGTCCCCTGCCCCGCCCCACCCTTGCCCCCGCCCCCCGGCCATGTTGTCCTGCCTTACCAATGTTAAAATCTGGTTACCCTAGCCTAGAAGCGACCACCTCCTACTAGCAAAGAGCACACCTAGTGCCCAGATCTTGGTTTCTAATTATCATTTTCAAAAATGGGAGCCAGGGTTTCCTAGAAAAATAGGCGATTCTAGAACTAGGAAAGGAAATATTAAAGATGATCCTAGAGCATCTCGTAGTGACAGAAAGTTAGAAAGTGCTCAAAACACATACACACAAATATACCCCCACACGATGATGGGAGTTTATCAAAGGGACACAGGAGTCAACTGAAAGCGCTCCCAAGGGGACAGCCAGAGCACCAGCACAAAGTAGGATGGATGTGAGAAATGCAAGTAAAAGTCCAAGCCCCCAACTTACTCAACAGACCCCCACCTGGCCAAGAGGACCCCTGAGAAATCTGGAAAACAGGCTGACTGGATGGGAGGTCAGACTTACCTCATTTTTAAACACCCCACACACCCCTAACTGCCAGAAGGCTTTCTTCCCTGGGGGCTACCAGAAACCAGCCCTTTGCAAAGACTTGCTCCACTGCTGATTTCAAACAACCACCTAACACTGCTCCTCCTTTTTTGGTGGTTTAGAAACAATTGACCAGCATTCCTTCCTCATAAAAGACCACTCACCATGCAGGGATTCTGGCCAATCTACGGAGGATGCACAGTGAGGGGTTTTGTGTCCTCTGTGCTTCACCTATAGTTGTCAGAGGGCCAAAAACTCCACCCTCAGATCATCTGGATGCCACTGCTTCTTGTACATGGGACCTATGAAATGGCCAGAAGGAAACTAAGGAAAATCTGAATAAAGTAAGGAAAAACTAAGGAAATCTGAATAAAGTATGGACTTCAATTAATAAAATTGTATTCACAATGGTTCATTAATTGCAATAAATGTACCATACTAATGTAAGGCACTAAGGATGTGTATATTTAACCTCTGATAAATATCCATGACTCCTATACCTTATTAAATATGGAGATCCAGCCACCTCACTCCACATAAGCTCCCAGTCCCTTTGCCTTTCCCCCAAAGTTCTTGCTCTCAGCTTCTGACCGGGGCTGTGGCAAGATGGCTGCCTGTAGGCTGCAGCTCCATATGAGAAATAAAGTTCTCCTTTCCAAATTTGTAAATCTCCTCATTCCTGAGTTGACAAATTATAACCCAAAACATAAAATAAGTATTCCTGAATATAGACAGATATAAATTATTGAATAAATAAAAAGAGAAGAATGGGCAAACTACCCATGCAGGTGAACTCTAAATAATAATCCATGTAGACAGCCCACCTTCAGGAGGTGGAGCAGGACTCCCCATTCCTTACATGGGGGTTGAGCCCAGTGACTTCTTTCCAAAGAATACAACATAGAAAGGGAGAAACCCGACATCTCTGTGTCAGCCAGATGCCAACTGGCAACATCAACAGTGGCCAGTCGCCAACAGCATGAACCTTTGATAGAGGTAGTGAAATGACAACTTCCTTCTGTGGTCTTTCTCCCCAAAACGCATAAGCTCAGGAGAAAAACATCAGATAAACGACAATTAAGAGTCTCTCTACAAAATACCTGACACGTGCTCCTCAAAACTGTCCAGATCATCAAAAATAAGGAAAATCTGAGAAACTGTCACACTTAGAAGAACCCAAACAGGCAGGACAAGGACATGGAATGTGGAATTCTGGGTCTGACCCTGGAATAGCAAAAGGCCAGCAGGCTAAAAACTAAGGAAATCTGAATCAAGTAGGGACTTCAATTAATAAAACTGTATCCACAGGGCAGCACCTGTGGCTCAAAGGAGTAGGGCGCTGGCCCCATATGCCAGAGGAGGTGGCGGGTTCAAACCCAGCCCTGGCCAAAAAAAATAAAAATAAAATTGTATCCACAGTGGTTCATTCATTGCCAACAAATGTACCATACTAATGTGAGGCACTAAGGACAGATGAAATCAGGGGTGGGGTATACAGGGACTCCGTTCAATCTTTGCAATTTTTCTGTAAATCTAAAATGGTTCTCGAAGAAAATATTCAAAAAAGTAATTGGAGAAGGGCTGAGATGTTTACTGCCTATAGTGGCTGCCAAATTTATACTTGCAGCCCCATCTCTGTCATAATTGGCATCAACCACCTCCTCCAGGGTTTTTTTTTTTCCAGATGAACATGAGGGTACAATTAGGTTACATGGTTTGCACTGGTTAGGTGCAGTCGGACTTGTAGTTGAACCCCTCACTCAGCAGGTGGGCCATATGCCCTTATATTATGCCTGTCAGGGGACAGCACACCAATCCCCCTCCCTCTCCTCACATTCTCCCCACCCCCTCCCCCCACTTGATTTAACTGTGTCTCTTACACGGGAGACTCTCACTCTGGTGTGTTGTTCATGGACACCTTTTCACTTTTTTTTTTGATTTTTTTTTTATTAATTGATAGCTGTATACATTAATGCAAACATGGGGTACATTGTGCTATTTTCATATACAATTTGAAATACTTTCATCAAGATGGTTAACATAAATTTCATGTCATTTGCTTAGTCATTGTATCAAAACATTTATATTCTAGTTCTAGAAAAGTTCACTTGTACCCTTGTTATACAGATATATAGGTGATCTTTCTAGTCACCCTCCCACCACTCAACCGCCCTTCTCCCCTCCCC
>CAUYQV010044589.1:0-14083 GCA_963574575.1 Galagoides demidoff | reverse complement strand
TTTCAGGCCAGACCCACAGGAAATGTTCTGTGTAATATAATCTTTGCTTTCTTCTATTTCTCCCACCATCAGCTGTGACATAAGCTGCCCAAGAGAACTTTCAGGTCAGAAGCTCACTTTGGACTGTTCTATGATTGACATGTGAAGTTTCAATTGTTCAGCAATTGGAAAGTAGAAGTATTGATTATAGCTGTTAGCTTGGTAGCTTACCCTAACTAATGCAACTAATGCTATGATATTCTGTTTAATGTTTTTTTTTTTTTTTTGCATTTTCTTGGCTGGGGCTGGGTTTGAACCTGCCACCTCTGACATATGGGGCCGGTGCCCTACTCCTTTGAGCCACAGGCGCTAACCTTCAATGACCATTTTTTAACTGATTAACTCTTCAAAACTTTACTGTATAAATTTTTATTATAAAACATTTTCCTCTTTATTGAGATTGCTTCAAAAATATACTAAAATCGAAATATTTATGCAGTTAATTCATATACCATTATGTAGTTTCAACAAATATTAAAATTAGGTCATATTGAGTTTTTCATTCTCTCTTTATATGTGCAATTTTCTTTTTAAATTTGAAGGTAAGGTATAGAAATTATGATATTTTTTGCCATAATACTTCAGTGTATTTTTTTTTTTTTTGAGACAGAGCCTCACTTTGTCACCCTTGATAGAATACCATGGTGTCATAGCTAACAGCAACCTCAAACTCTTGGGCTCAAGCAATCTTCTTGCCTTAGCCTCCCACATACTGGGACTACAGGTGTCTGCCACAACATCCAACTATTTTTAGAGACGAGGTCTTCCTCCAGCTGGGGCTGGTCTCTAACCTGTGAGCTCAGGCAATCCACTTGCCTTCGCCTCCCAAGAATGTATTTATTAAGATAAAAAAAAGATTTTCTGTTGTCACGTAACAGTTAGTTTACACTCAAATTCTCAATTATTTCAAAACTGGCATTTTATAACTACCTATGTAATTTGGAATCTGAGTCAGGATTTGGGTACTATCAGTAGTTGCTGTTATCTCTCTAATCTCTTAGACAAGAAGAACAACATCTCCCTCTGCTTCTTTATCATTAGAATCTTTTCTATTTTTGTGTGCATGCACTTCTTGTTACCACTGTAAAAGTTACCACTCACTAGTGGCTTAAAATGATACAAATTTATTCTCTTACAGTTATGAAAAATCAGAAGTCCAAAGTGAGGCTTAAAGGTGTTATCAAGGTGTTCGTTCAAAGAGCCCATGAGAGAATCCATTCCTCACTTTTTCCACTTTAGACATTGACTGAAATCCATGGTCCGTAGGTACGTCCCTCCAAACTCTGCTTCTGTGGGCATATCATTTTCTTCTCTGCTGTAGTCAAATGCCCCTTTATATATCTCTTTTAGGAACACTTGTGGTTACATTTACGGTCTGCCCAAATAAATCAGGATAATCTCCCCATCTCAAGAACCTCAAACACATCTGCAAACTTCTTTTTGCCATATAAAGTTAACAGTCACAGGTTACAAGGTTTAGGAGGTAGATGTCTTGCTGGGATATTTTGCAGCCTACCATAGTGTTGTGTGATAATGCTTTTAGACCATTTTGTTTTACAAAATGCCCTACATTCTGGATTTGCCTATCAATTCATTGTGCTATTTTAACTTTTTCCTCTATGTCATATATTTTTTAAATATTAAAGATTAGGTGTCAAGGTTTGAGGAAACATAGGTTAAATACTTTTAGAAAAATTAATTTATAGGAGATACAGTGACCTTCAAGTTATATCATGTTGAATGAAGTGAGATGTCAGATTGACTCATTGTCTATGATGCTAATTTTGGTGACATTGTTAGTGTAGTCACTGCCAGGTATCTCCATTATAAAGGTATGTTTTCCTTTTTTGCAATTATCAAGTGATCTATGGGGTTACATATTCACATTACCTATTCCACAATTTTTTAACTGATGCTATCAACCATCATGGTGGTCCTACTCCTCAGGTTATGCCTTTTTATTCCTACCTCTTTTGAAAATTTCCAAAAACTTCGCTAATCCCCTCTTTCTTCCTTTACAAATAAAATTTAATGAGAGTAATCTCATTTTTTGATATTAAAGGATCTCATAAACTCTGCAGTCACTTTTTGAATATTAATTTTCTTTGAACAGTAATAGAATAGCAAAGAGGAAAATTCTGATGATTTAAGAGCTCCTGTTTTATGGATCCTGCTTTAAGGGGCTGTGAAACAATAACTATTTTCTATATTTTACAATGATTTATTTTAATAAAATAATGATTTATTGGACCAGACTGGTGAATAGTAATGCTATCATAGACATATCAAAGCAAAGTTGAACCATTGTCTTCTGCTCTTTACATTATAGTAAAACAACAGGTTACCACATTTTGAAAGTTGGAGATTTTTATATAACAGTTTGGCTCACACAGAATTGCCTTGATATGGAATGCTCTTTCAGTTGTGGGGGGTTACAAGATCTATTTTTCTCATAGCACATAGCATCCTGCTATGCCTGGATGGAGTGCACCATAAGAATGTGACCCCAATCACCGTTCCATTTGATTCACATTCTTAAAAGATTATAAACATTTTTCTAGCAAAGAGGTGATCAAAATTCCCCTGGAAATTTTATTTGACTGAGATTTGGTGATTTTTTTTTTTTAGAGTGTCCATTTCTAAAACCTTCCCCACAATTGATGATTATTAAACAACTCCATTGCAAGAGCGATTGAGAATACCAACAGTAATGGCATTGGGATGCCAAGCAACCGTTTCCTTTTTCTACTAAGTACTGACCATGAGGATAAAGGGAGAAATTGTTAGGATCACAACTTTAGGTTAGATGGGATTAACTTCCTGGCTGAGTTGTGTGATCATGGCAAGTTCCATAATTATACTTCCTGAACGTAGTCATGCGGAATTATCGCCATATCTTCAAAGACACCACAATAAAATGGAAGAAAACATTGCCTCTTTTAAGTTCGGAGATTTTTCCTTTTATTCCTCCAATAAAATTACCCCATAGAAGACAGTGAAGAACCAAATACTTTATTTTGTTTTGTTTTGTTTTGGATTTGGTTTTTCTCTTCTTTCACAACAAGATAATCAGCTACTTAACATTATAGTATTGACAAGAAAATAAAAGCACCACCTCAAAATCTCTGAAAGCCATTGATGAGTACCTTTTCAGAAAGAGAGTGGTAATGTTGCAAGATATTTGAGTTTATAGACTTAAAGAAAAGGATCTGTTTTATGTTAGAAAGGAGAGGACTGTTGTGGACACAATGGGAGGTAGAGCTTCTTAATTCTCTGTATGCACCGCTAGAGCCCTAGCAAAACTAGACCCTCCCCAAATCTCATCATCTGAAGCCCTTCCTTTCTGGTCTCAATCTCAGAAAGGCGTGGGGATCTGATAACTCTAAATATGAAGCCAGGGTTACGGCCTCTCCTCAAGGTTACTAAAAATGAGCCCCTTAGCATGAAGCAGAAGCAGAAAACTTAGTCTCCACTATGGGGCTCTGACCCGTGTTCAATGCAAACATGAGTGTAGCAGCACTTTCCTCTAGTCCTCTAGTTCTCTAAGGTCCTCAGACTTAGAACTTTTGACTATCACCTGGGAGACTTGCGTAAATAGGCATTGCTGGACTGCATCCCTACAGTCATGAGAAATTGCATCTTACTTTCTCTCTATCTCTTTCTCACTCTCTCCTTCCTTCCTTCCTTCCTTCCTTCCTTCCTATTTCTCTCTTTCTTTTCTTCCCTTTCTCAATACAAAATCTCACCTTGCTGCCTAGACTGGAGTGCCATGGTATCAGTCTAGCTCACAGCAACTTCAAATTCCTGAGTTCAACAGATCCTCCTGCCTCAGACCCCTGAATAGCTACAGGCACCTACCAAAACACACAGTTGATTTTTCTATTTTTAGTTGAGATGGTGTGTTGCTTTTGCTTAGGCTGATCCCAAATTCTTTTTCCAATATTTTTTCTTATAAAAGTAAAAGTGGGCAACATAAAACTAGTGGTATATTTGACATTGTATTTGAGAAACTAATGCATCAATACCTGGTTTGTGGAAGTAGTTGCAATTCTCAGTGAGTTCTCCTAGTCCTCATGAGATATTTTGGTACTAATGTTATTCCTAATGTGCTTCACCCTTGAAAACAGTTGCTCATAAATACAGGTGCTTCCCAGAGGGATGACATGAAGAAGGCATGATTGTAAAGTGAAGGATATTTGTCTCTGGAAAAATAGGACCTCTAAGAGTTAGGTAAGGGGGCAGACTCAGTTTTTTTCTTTAAGTTGAATGTCAGCTTGTAGATCTATGCATTCCATTTGAAAATTGGCAGGTAACATTCATGTCCACTGAAAATGAAGTTCCAAATTGATTACTTTCTCATAAATCAGGAATTTTCTTTTCAAATTATTGTATCAAATCTTAAGGCAAAGTTGCATATTTTTCACTGTTCACAGGACAGTGTTTAGCCAACCTGTTGACATAGTTTAACTTGAGTTGTACTTGCCATCCCTTCAGTTCCCTTTGGAAGATTGTTTTGGTCTGAAACAGTATATTGTTAAGTTGGTTTTCACCTTAAAGACACATGTTTAAGTCATTTAAATGAACAGTTAAATCCACTAAAAATGTTAAATCTGTAAGCCAGTTTTCATTGTCAAGTTCTGGCACAAGCTTGTTTTTTGATACCATAATCGACTTGATAACATAAAATCTTTTCAACATTTGGCCTCAACTTAACCATCTTAGTTCCAAAATGTAAATGTTGCAATAGTTAGCATCATACTTTGAAGGAATTCTTGGAATTGGCAATGATTCAGTCCTTGGACCCTTATGAAATTCAGTCTTGATGACAATTTGCTTGATGTTATCCATTTTTAAAGCTTTTGCACATAAATTTTCTCAGTGTACTATGCAATGATATTTCATCAAACACGGGTTTGGGGGCAGCAATTGCATTGTCTTCTATTAATTTCACAAGTTCCTATCTTTTACCTATCATCGCCAAGGCGCCATTAGTGACTATACCAGAAATGTTTATAATGGACAAAGAAAATCACTTTAACAAACATTTTTGTTTGTCTGTTTGTTTGTTTTTTGAAGTTTTTTGGCTGGGGCTGGGTTTGAACCCACCACCTTAGGCATATGGGGCCAGTGCCCTACTCCTTTGAGCCACAGGTGCCACCCACATTTCAACATGTTTTTTACTACTTCATATAAAGATATTGATTTAGTTGTGTCTCTTAATGGCACTAAAAAGCCATTTATTCAGTGAGATTTTGTTCATCATCAATAACTCTATTAGCCATATTTGTACTATCACTGCTATCATCCATCAGCAAAGCACACAGTTTTAAATTAGCAGCTTTACTCTCCAAATTTCTCTTGATAGATTTTCCAGCTTTTCAATTCACCTGACTATAGTCTGGTAAGACAAACGGATTCTTAAAATATCTCTTTTTTTTTTTTTCCAGGACAAATTATATCTTCCTTGCTTTCCATACATTGCTTAATAGAGTCACCATCATTAAATAGTCTATATTTTTTTGCTAACATATGCTACCACAGAATTGGCTTTTACAATGCAGTCCATCTGAGTTGTAACTTTAAGAAAAAGATTTGTGGAGAAGAAATACTTTTTTCACTTCTGTGATTTTGTCTTTATAACACAAGTGTCCATATGCATCAAATTTGGCAGCATGTTTTTGCGTGTAATGCTTTTTCAAATTACAGTCTTTGAAAACATGCACAAATTTTCTATTTCTCTCAATGAAAACAATACTCCTCTGTCTATTATTCTTTGAACAATTTTCCTCCCTCTGTAATTTTTCTTTATGAGACATCAAAGAAGCCATACTAGGATGAAGAAAATAATAATGGGTAAAGGACAATATTTACTTTTATTATGAAAATTAGTTGACAGTAAAATAGAAAACAAGGTTTGTTCCCTTTTGCGTCTTGGCTGCCAAAGAAGGGTGAGGCCAAGGGCCAATTGTAAAGCTTGGTGGGCGATAGGTGAGGCACAGTTGAGGTGCAGGAGTATCCCTAATAATCTAATAAGAATGCTTCCCTGACTTCTAAATAACATTAAATGCCTAACGTTGCAATGGTAGGTTGGTAATCACTACTTGGCCAAGTCACTGTGAGCACAGTAATGTCTGATAATGTCACTTTGAAGGCATAGGTTTGGAAGATAACACACTGGAAGCCCCACACCTGAAGCCATGCAGGTGGATGAGTAGAGATGATGCACTTATGTTTATTTTGCCTGACATGGCGGCCAACATTATTGTCTACAAAGTTCATGCTCAAGAACTGCGCGACTGAGTTCCATCAAAAACTAAAAAAAAATTAAAAGTTATATTGTTTTAAGTAAGTTTATGATTTGGTGTTGGGCCACATTCATAGCCTTCCTGGGCTACATGAGGCCCACAGGCTATGGGTTAGACACTCCTGGGTTAGAGCCTTGGGAGAGGGATAACTTGTCCACCCATAAGTCCTGTCAGTCCTTGATTCTTTTAAGTATTTTACATAATTGGCTGTGCTCAAAATTTTGTGGCAGGACACCCAACCTTATTAAGAACATTCCATCCCTTCTATGCCACTATTTAACTCACTGATGCAACATACTCATGCACTTTATTATGTCAAGAGGTAGGAAATTATACCAAGAAGAAATAGTCTTTTGATGTCACAGCCTATGCAATTAGTTGAAGGGGGAAAATATTAAATAGTAATACAAATAACACTAGTAATCTCTATAAGGATCATATTATTGAACGATATGAGAAATAAGTATAGCAGTGAAGAAGAGCTTGTCACATAGACCCTGCTCCAGTTAGCTGTCTGAGGAGGTGATGTTCAGTGATACACATTACATTTATTCAACATTTATATACTATTCCACAGATCCACTAAACCTTCATCTTAAAGGCACATTAAACCATCTCCTGGTCCTCCTAGAGCAGTACTTTCCAATAGAACTTCCTGCAATAGTAGAAATTATTTATAATTTCTTTACCATCCACTGTGCAGCTTCTAACTGCATATGTCTATTGAATACTTCAACTACTACTAGTGTGACTAAGGAACTCTGTATTTATATCTACAATCTTTTAAAGTCACATGTGGTTACTGACTAATACATAGCTCTTGAAAACTCTATGGTAACCAAAATGTATGATATATACTTTTGTAAGAAAAAGATATCAAGATGTAGGGATTATTGAGACTCTGCAAAGTTTGGACAACAGATGAAGACCTGAGAAGGCAGAAAGCCAAATATTTAGTTCATACCCAACAGATTTTTAGCTTTGCTTATTGTAACCTTCTGTTTCCTAGCTATGTTATTCATGTTTGCTTGAATCTACCCAACATATTTTCACATTTCTGCCAAGATCTCCCCTCTCCCTTGCCAACTTGTATCTTCAATTTCTTGCCCAAAGATCTTTTTTTCCTAAATGTGAAATTGGCCTCTCTCTCTTACTTTCTCTCTATCTTTTTCTCTCTCACTTGCCTTTCGAAGCAATCACAGTGCTATATTGACCTTGTTTTGGCTTAGATATATCCACTTAAACTCATTTACTTCCTCAATTTTCTTCTCAAGTCCATGTACTAGAAAACCTACTCATGACCACAACTTTGATTCAGAACTAACTGTACTAACAATATTGTATAGCATATAGATGATTAATTTTTAAAGCATCTCCATATCTGTCATGCAAACAACTCAGTGAAGTTTGGAGGGTTCATTAGCTGATATCACACAGTCTATATTTGTTTATTTAAGTGTTTGCTATGTGTGTTTTTCATAAAAATGTAAGATCATTCAGGAAAATGTCTTCGTTTATTCACCAGTAGCTTCCCCTTGTGTAACACAGTGGCCTAGACTAAAGCTCAGTAAGTAAATATTTATTGTGTAAATAAATCACACACACAAAAAACTGACCAGTTGCTTTTTAGCCCAGGTATCCAGTCAATTGTACTTCCTTAGCTTGTTTGTGAAAAGAATGTGCATTCTTAACTTTCTGATCCTTCTCACCAATTTTATGAAAATACTTACTAAGGATCCCACTGTTAGATAAGCAGGAAGCCATTAGCCAGAAGTAGTCTCTAGCACAACAAACTGCAACTTAACTTAGTATGCAAATAAACTGAAAACCTAACTTAGGAAGAGTGTAACAGATAGAGCCAATTATAAGCAGCCAAGCTTCCGCCAATGACAGGCAGCCAGCTGCCTAGACCATGTCCAAATAAGGCAAATGCAGAAATGAAATCAATCAAGCTACAATAGCACCCCATCATCTGTGGAGTGTACATAATGAAACCCCCAGTGGATGCCTGAAACCCCTGATCATACCGAACCAGATTGCATCACTGGGAATGTGTCTGTCCATGTCTTCCACTCTCAAACTTAATGCTCTTCCCATTTTAACTAAGCACTTGCTTCACACTGTGGCTGTACCTTTTACAGTTTGAGGTTCAGCAGAAATCTTGGACAAACTTCTCTTTCTTTCTTCACAATTTCACAAGTAGGTGATAGATCTCAGCCACCTCCACATATGACTGTTGCTTTCCTTAGCAAGTTAAGAATGTTCACCTGTTTACTTAAAAGAGCTACTCTACAGCTTCTCTCTGGCGAATTAGGATTGCCACAATTCCTACTCTTATGCTTTAAAGTAAGTAATGAAATAAAATAAGAGTGAGTTGAACACAAAGTCATTGCAATATCGCAGCAGTAGATCAGCTACCAGGAAAGCTGCTAGCGACCAGTGGGTGGGTGCTGTGAACAGGGTGGGTATGCTGGACAAGGGTCCAACTCACGTCCAGAGTAGGATGGAGCAGTATGGCATGTTATTTTATTTTGTTACACTACTCAAAATGGCATGCAGTTTAAAGCTTATGAATGATTTATTTGGGGAACTTTCTATTTAATAGTTTTGGATCTTGTTTGCACTGACTGAAATCTCAGAAACTGAAGCCATAGATAAGGAAGGACAACCATATTTTTGTAATTTACTTTTATTTTCTGCATGGTGGAGGAGAGCTTTCTGAACCTTTTCTGCTTCGGAGGGCTGCCTAATTCATGAATCATTCTTTGCTCAAATAAACTCTGCTAAATTTAAACTGTCTAAAGTTTTTCTTTTCAGACCAGCATAAATCTCCTTTTCCAAGAGGAGAACAACAGTGGTGTTTCAGACACACGATCAATTATTCATTCACAATTATACGATGCACTTCAGAGCTTCTTACTGCTGATCACATTGGAACAATAATGTGGGTGGAGGGAAGGAAATATAGAATGCAGGATTCTGATACCAGCTGATATAAATGCTATCCACAGTACATCCTGCTAAACTGAGTTTGAATCAAAATGCAATTAAAGATTTTGGGCACCTTTAGAAATTTTTGAAAGGGGATTCTGCCAGAATAAATTTAGTTGTGCTTACTTTACAACAACAAGAGTAATAACAGGCAGGAGAGACAACTTTCTATTTATTTTGCAGAATTGGGGGCATAACAATTTTAGTGATATTAGCATTAGGCAAGCCTGGATACACAGGTATGTTTCTCTCCGTAATTTAAACCCTGAAAATCACATTCAGTCGCCTTTCTTTCCTGTTACAATTTGGTATCGCTTGGAGATAATGATTCATTCAAGCATTTGCGAAATGGATCATTCAAAAATGATCATGTGCCTCCAAAAAGCAAAGAGAAACGGGGGTTGGAGGAGGTCTCCCTGTGCCATGGTCGCTGCTATCCATCACTACCAGGGACAGAGAGGAGACAGCCCTTTAATAGAAACCGGCTAATTTCTTCAGAAATATCTCATTAGGCTCACCCTTCCCGAGCAGCTTCTCCATTAAAATTTGATAAATGAATTCTGCCATTGCCAATTCCAGCCTGTCCTTCTTCCCCTTAATGAAATGAAGACGCTTCATGCTGGCAAGCACTCAGGACAGAGATAATTATTTATGGGAGGCTAGAAATGTAGTCACCCAGCCCATCACAGCTCCACAGATACTGGCGATGAGACCTTCAGAAGCCTGAAAGCTTTTTGAATAGAGATTTATTTTTATTTTACTTGGGAAAAAATATAATCCTAAGAGTTTACACATTCTTACAACTGTCTTCTCAGATATTTTTCCCATCTCAGAGTATAGGTATAAATTTGACATTTACTTACTGATATTAAATATAGAATGGTTTGATCAAAATTAATATTGTTTTCAAATTTGAATAAATTTTTACAAAACGTCTGCCTTTAGGTGGTGCTAAATTTTATATTATAGTTTTTCTCTCAAACATCAATTTTGAGACTTAAGTAGGCAAAACACATAGCTCTGAGCAAAGTTATCTGTTTCTTCCAAGTTGCTAATACTACTGGCTCACCTTAAGTTTCTTTTCCTGGTGTTTTCCTTTTGATTGGAAATTATGTTTTTTATTACTTGACAAAACCCTGAGATCAGGCAAAGTGAAGAGGTTTGTTCTTATAGTTTTGATGTAGTCTTTTATAGTGGTCTTTCCTCATATTATCCATAACTTGAAACTAGTGTTGTAAATGGCTTTGAAATTCACTCATACTAAAATGTAAATGGACTACTATCTCAAGATGCTCTGTGAGAGAAAGTTTCTATTTGCCAAAGCCTTAAGTTTTAATTTTGTCTAGGGTAAAAGTATACAGAGACACACATGCACACAGAGAACTTCATGCTTTGTTTTCTTTCTTTTTTTCTTAAGGAACATCTGTTTTGTTTGTTTACTCTGTGAGTTTTCTGCAGAGCTTCCCAGGCAGCTCTCCCCTCTTCCTAAAATACAACTCTCAGCAGTCGCCTTTACTGCTTTTAGTTCATAGCCCTAAAACTTACAAATGCCAGAATAGCATTGAAAGAAATTGAAAACGCCCAATTTTAGGGAACTTCTCATTAAACAAAACCATACATTTACTGAACAATGTCTCAGTTGCTTTTTATATGCCAGTTATCAACTGATGTAGACATTTTATCTGTTTTTATTCTTGAGAGGTAGGTAAATCATTAATTTTATTTATTTGTTTTTTTGATAAGGGAACTTAGTCTTAGGTTATTGAAGGAACAAAACTGTATAATTGTTCAGTAAAATTTCTATTCTGTTTTCATGTTTAATCTTTACACCAAATATTAGAGGTGGGTATGGACTGCAAATTCCAAAATACATATTCAAAAACTGAAAAACAAGAGTGGTCAATTTTTAACCATGCTGAAAAGTGGCAGAGAAAGATGAGGCTCCCAACCATTTTCTCAGATTCTTTAGTATTAGCAAGAAGTGTATTGGTGGGACCCAGACCTTGATATCTTTGTACTTTATTCACAAATCTAAAATCACCCAATAGTGCAAAAAACAAACCAAGTTTGGGTGAGAGATTAAGAGATCAGATGAGAATTGATAGCACAGGAAACCTTTTTTTACAAATAGTTTCTAGTGCTTTATTTGGAATATTAAATACATCCTAAAAATTCTTTCCATATAAATAATCCCAAAACTACATGATTCTCTCAAGCCATCCTTTTCCCTGTCCCTTGGTATTTTAATAACAGGAACCAGGAACCATTATGATTAATATTCAGGATAATGTTAGCAAACTAAAATTATCGAGTAATTACTATTGGCCTGCCACTCTAGTAACAATTTCGTATGCACTCTCTTGTTTTAATCTCATAATGCTGTGAACCTAACCTGCCCGATTCACATGCAGCTCAACTCCACAAGAGCCACGTCCCTGACAGGTTTCTCTCCTCCTGCAGTTGGGCACCGAATCCCTCCCATCTGTGCTCATGTGGACTTTGCAGGGGGTTTTCTTCTGACTGAATAATACATTATTTCATTTAAATGTCCAGCCTGAGGATCCTTGTTCCTCCTCCTACCCTCTGATAAACTAAGAACGTTAGCTCTCTAAATATTTCCTAGTAATAGAGTACCATCTACGTCAAAACATGTCTGAGAATTTGAAAGACTCTTCTGGTAGCACTTTGCTCTTTAAAACCCCAAGTACCAGTGAGCACATGTGCTACTTTCCACAGCTGATTTCCTGATGAAAACTCCCAGCTCTGCTCAGTTTTGTGCAGCACGGCAGCATCTGCTGGCTGATCAGCATGTCTGCACAATTTAAAAAAAAAAAAAAAGGAAAACAAAAGTGCCAAGGGGGGGAAAATGTCTTTTTCACGTTTAAGATCAGCAACCTGGATGAAAGATAAATGAAAAGGCCAAAGAACGGAGGGCAGCAATGAAGATTAGAATGTATAGAGCCAACCGAAAAAGTCCCATATATTGTGTGGAAAGTGCTCTGTATGGAAATAGTCATAATCCGTGCTCTCTGGAAAATGACTCCCATTGATTGCGAGCTGAGGGTGTGAGATTTAGGAGTACCAGAGGAGCAGTGAATCAGGTCGGGATGACTGCTGGCCCCTATGATGCCCCAATCTTTCACATAATATAAAAAAGATCTTTTTGTCTGTGCCTCCAAGCGTGGGGCCGAGAGATGTCAGCTGTTCTCCACTGAATCCGGGCGGGTGAAAGGGAACCCTTGCCCGGTGAAATCCCGCCTCTTCCAACTCCCCGTCAGGTCCCCTCCTGGCAGTCCTGGGCCATTCTGCCCTTTGGCCTAACAAAGGTGCTTATTTTAATATTTTCATCTCTAGCTGACCCTCGTTTTCAGTCTTGGAGGATCATAATTTGTTTAATTGTGTGTGTTCTGCCTTCTTCCCCACAGGAGGGTCATGACTCTGACACTTTCTGGCTTTTTCTCCAACATCCAGCGGATTGTGTGATACATAGGAGGCTTAGTAAAGATCTCCAGCATAAACCTTTACATTAGGTATTGATTGACAGTGAGTCAGAGACTGTTTCCGCACTGGTCTGCATATTCTTTATTGCAAAAAAATAAATACTATAATATTTATATTACATTTTTATAGAATATATTATATTTATATTATAGTTTTTTTGTAAGGAACAAAATGCATTGAGAATTTGGCATATAGCATGAGTAAAACACACACATGGTAAGTAATAGTCAGAAGAGCATTATTTTTGAAATAATGTTTAAACCTCCCTATACCAACCTTTACCGTACAGAATCTGACTTCTTCAAGACACATTCTCACTGTGGCACAGGAAGGGGGGGGTACTATTAGATGACAGCTCGCATTTACAGACATGATGCCATTTGTACTTTACAACCACACCGTAAGGTAAATAATTTTAAACCAAGCTTAAAAAGTTACGGTGAGAAAAGCTGAAGTTCAGAGCAGGTAACTGACTTGTGGTAGACCACACCCATAAAAACGGCTGATCTGGGATTTCACTGTAATTTGGACTCAGAGACTCTGAAGTACCCACACTCTCTGTGGCACTTTATTGCCTGTACCGGATCAGAGAAGCCTGCTTCTTTATTTATGAGCTATCAGAGATATTTTGGGGTGATACTCTGTCAGCTTGCAAGGGAGCGTTTTCTGCCTACATTCGGGGCTAATTTATGCACTGGCATTTGTGACCATATTGTTCTTGAGGAGAAATGCAAATTGACTCAATACATCTGCCAGGAGCAGGTCTTCCTTTAACAGATGATTCCATGACTTGTCACATTTTCAAACTCCTCTCTGAGTGTCATGAAAGCGGGTGGTGAACATTTTATTTAAAAATATGAAGAAGTAGGTTGTTATTTTTGCAACCTTACAAGATTATCGTTTACTGGAGGGTAATACTGACTTTCCCTAATTTTGTACAAAATCCGACACCAGTGTACACCCGTGTACAAAATCTAACACCGACCCTTAAAAGGAATAATTTAGCGTGTGAATAGGAAAGGCAGTGAATCATCTCGGACACACATCGCAGCTATTAGCCTCTTGAGAAATGCCCATCACCACAATCACAAACACATTTGTGCTGTTAGTACAAGGAAGGAAATGGGACATTTTTCTTCACTAATGCTTTTAACTCTGATTCATAATGCCCATCCTTTTTTTTTTCTTCCGTGTCACCCTCTAAAGAATGACCGACTATACTTTATTCTCAATTTTAGCAGAAAACA
>CAUYQV010044588.1:0-10903 GCA_963574575.1 Galagoides demidoff | reverse complement strand
TTTGAAGAGGCCTATTTTAACCTCATTGGTCCAACAGGACCAGTCCCATGAATGCCTTGGCTAAGAGTAATTTCTCCTACCTCTGAACTCCAGAAATACCATTTAGGCCCCACATGCTGGGAGGCGTAGCATACCGACTGTTATTCGTTTTCCTAAATATGGTTTGGGAACATGCAGCCAGACCTAAGTTCCTCTTTTCACAGATGACAATATAGAGGAAGGTGGCAAAGCTGGGACCAGGACCTAATTTTCCTTCATAGCCTCCTGTTTTCTCAATTCCTTTTTTTTAGACAGAGTCTAAAGAGTGGTGTGGCATCATAGCTCACAGCAACCTCAAACTCCTGGGCTTCAGTGAGCCTCTTGCCTCAGCCTCCTGAGTAGCTGGAATTACAGGCATGTGCCACCACACCTGGCTAATTTATTTATTTGTTTATTTAGTAGAGATGGGGTCTCACTCTTGCTTAGGCTGGTATCCAAATCCTGAGTTCAAGCAATCTGCCTGCCATGGCCTCTCAGAGTGGTACAATTACAGACATGAGCTACCATGCCCAGCCTTATTTTCTTGATTCTCCGTTGTCTTTTATCACCTGCTCATTTTCCACATGCGTTCACACACATACATACACGAATATATATGTGGATGATGGGTATATGATACATATGGATGAATACATATGCAGGCGTCCTCAAACTACAGGCCGCAGGCCACATGCGGCCCACCTAGGACATTTATCTGGCCCACGGGGTGTTTTTGCTGCCACTGCCTGTCCTGCTTGGCAGTCGACTTGTCCCGGGGCCTGCAGTGCGGCCCTCCAGCGGTCTGAGGGACAGTGAACTGGCCCCCTGTTTAAAAAAGTTTGAGGACCCCTGATATATGGTATGCACATGAATGGTGCTACTTAAGATTACAGTGGTTGTTTGTTCAGTGGTTGGTGCTACTTAAGATTACAGTGGTTGGTGGATCCTATGAAGTAGGATCCGAATAATGTTCACAACGTAAAGCTCTCAGCCTGGGACCTGGCTTGGACCTGGTACTCAGCTGTTAGCTGTTGCTATAATTACTATAGTAAGATTCCTTAAGGGGAAGTATTGGAGCATTTTACTTCACTCAGAAAAAAGTTACCAAGTTCCTTCAATGTACAAGTGATATGCGGGAGTTGGAAGTTTTTTTTTTTTGTAAACGGGCTGTTTATTTACTTAAGCAAAAATTGGGACATTAGGACCAATAGCAGTTTTCAGTATTTTGTAATGGACAGTCCTGGGAAATATATTGGTCTGGTACAAAGAGTCTCTGCTTTTTAGGGGCCGACCATTTAGTAGGAGAAATGAAATGTGTGAATGCTTAAGTGTTTTCCATAAAACAAAGAAAGTAAAAATTCTGTGAGAAAAGGCAAAAATCAGGAGCTATTGTGAGTTCATTGTGAATCCTTCAAGTCCCTTAGCACTATTGAACAACAATAAATGTTTTGAGAGATGTTGGGTAGATAAGTGTCCTTTGTTCACAAAGCATTCTATTCTGAGATAAACGGTATTTGCTGTTCCTACACAGCAGAGCTCTTCCCCATACCTACTTGGCTGGCCTCTTCACCTTGCCTCAGTGTGCCCCCCATCCTAAATAGAACCCGTTCACTGCTCTGTCCTTTTATTTTTCTTCCTAGCATGTAGCAACACTTAACATACTATGTATTTTTTGAAAATTTAAGAATATTACAGGGGTACACGTGTTTTGGTTACACAATTTGCTTTTATACATTTTTTTAGATAGAGTTTCACTTTGTCTGTTGCCCTTGATAGAGTGCTGTGGCATCATAGCTCACAGCACACTCAAACTCCTGAGCTCAAGTGACTCTCTTGCCTCAGCCTCCCCAGAAGCTGGAACTATAGACCCCTGCCACAGTGCTTGGCTGTTTTTAGATGTAGGGTCTCACTCTTGCTCAGGCTAGTCTCAAACCCCTGAGCTCAGGCAATCCACCCACCTCAGCCTCCCAGAGTGCTAGCATTAAAGGTGTGAGCCACCACGCCCAGCTGCGTTTGTAAATTTTAGGTCAAAGTTATAAATGTGCCTTTCACCCAGAATATGTACTTTGTACCAGTTAGGTGGGAATTTACACAACCCTCCTCCCCTCCCACTCTCTTCATTTCCATTGAGTTTCACTTCCATGTGTACTCACAATAGTCGATTGGTTTGTTCCAGTCAACACCATGTATTGAATACATGTGTTTGTTTTTCCATTCTTGGGCTACTCAGAACAATGGTCTCCAGTTCCATTTGGATTATCGCAAAAAATACTAGATTGCCTTTTTTTTTTATGCTGAGTAGCTAGCACTCCATGGTATATAGACTGTATTTTATTAATCCACTCATGTATTGATGGACACTTGGGTTGTTTCCACATCTTTGCAATTTTGAATTGTGTTTCTATAAACATTGAAGTGCAAGTGTCTTTTTTATAAAATGTCTTTTTTTCTTTTGAGTAAATACCTGGTAGTGGGATTGTTGAATCAAATAGTAGGTCTACTTTTAGTTCTTTTAGCCTCTCTCTGTGACTTTTCATCAAGGTTGTACTAGTTTATAGTCCTACCAGCACTGTGTCAGTAGTCATCTTAACAATGTTGATTCCGCTGAACCATGAACATGATAATTTTTCTGTAAGAGACAGAGTCTCACTTTATTGCCCTTGTTAGAGTGATGTGGCATCACAGCTCACAGCAATCTCCATCTCCGGGGCTTAGGCAATTCTTTTGCCTCAGCCTCCCGAGAGGTATGTCTACATACCTCAAAATTATGTCTATAGGCACCTGCCATAATGCCCAACTATTTTTTGTTGCAGTTTGGCCAAGCCCGGGTTTGAACCTGCCACCCTTGGTATATACTCACTGAGCCACAGGCGCTGCCCTATGATATGTTTTTTCATCTGATTACATCCTCTGCAATTTGTTTCTTCAGTGTTTCATGGTTCTCCCTACTGATGTCTTTCACCTCCTTAGTTAAATATCTTGCTAGGTATTTTATTTTCTTTGTTGCTACTATGAAAGCTATTGCATCTTGGATTTGATTCTCAGCTTTGACGTTGCTGGCATATGGGAAAGGTACTGATTTGTGTACATTGGTAACCCAAAACTTTGCTGAATTTGTTTATCAATCCCAGGAGTCTTTTGGCTGAGTCTTTGTAGTTTTGTAGATGTGAGACCATATCATCTGCAAAGAGCAATAGTTTGACTTCTGTCTCCATTTGGATACTCTTGATTAGTTGCTCTGGCTGGGACTTCCAGCCCTGTGTTGAACGGAAGCAGTGATAGTACCTTGTCTGGTTCTAGTTGTGAGAATGCTTTCAGTTTTCCCCTGTTCAGTATAATGTTGGCTGTGGGTCTGTTGTATATGGCCATTATAATTTTGAGGTATGTCTCACCTATATCCAGTTTGTTATCCATTCTTATAAAAGGGTGCTGAATTTTGTCAAATGCCTTTTCTGCTTTGATCAAAAGAATCTTTGTTTTTGTATCTATTTGTGTGGCGAATTATGTTTATAGATTTGTATATGTTGAACCATCTATGCATCCCTGGGATGAAGCCCACTTGGTCATGATGAATTATTTTTTTGATGTGCAGCTGGATTCGGTTTGCTAAGAATTTATGGAGAATTTTCACATCTATATTCATAAAGGATATTGGTCTGTAATTTTATTTGCTTTATGTTTTTTTCCCTTCACTAAAATGTTAGCTCTTTGAAAGCAGGGGCTTGTCTGTTTTGTTCCCTGCTGTATTCTCCAGCCCCAGGAGCAGTGCTCAGTACAGCAGAGGCCCTCCAAATGCTTTATCATTAGCAGAAGAGTGAAGTGATTAAGAGCTTAGTCTCTGGGGTCAGACAGCTTTGGTTTATAGCTGGTGGTACCACTTGGGCAAATCTACCTCCTTGTGTCCATTTTCTTATGTGTGAGATGGAGATGGTAATGGTACCCACCTCATAGCATCCTTCTGTGGATTAAGTGAGTTGTTTCAAGTATTTCAGAATAGAGTCTGGCACATAGTAAATTCAGTTCAGTCCCTGTTGCGATTACTGGTACTTGTCATTGTCCTCCCTTCCTGTTTGAATTTTGTGACTAGAATAAAGAACTCAAACTTTGGCTCGGCGCCTGTGGCTCAATTGGCTGGGCGCCAGCCATGTACACCTAGGGTGGCGGGTTCGAATCCCCAGCCTGGGCCGGCCAAAACAACAATGATGGCTGCAACCAAAAAATGGCCAGGCGTTGTGGCGGGCGCCTGTGGTCCCAGCTACTTGGGAGGCTGAGACAGGAGACTCGCTTGAGCCCAGGAGTTGGAGGTTGCTATGGGCTGTGATGCCATGGCACTCTACCCAGGGGGATAGCTTGAGGCTCCGTCTCAAAAAAAAAAAAAAAAAAAAAAAGAACTCAAACTTTACACAATGTAGACATTTCTTTTAAAGGACCTTCAACATTTTTCTTTTTATTACTTTGTTGCAGGTTCTCCACATATGATTCTACTTGTCAAATTGCCCAAGAGATTGCTGAGAAAATTCAACAACGAAACCAGTATGAAAGAAAAGGTGAAAAGACACCCAAGGTAATACCAGGGGAGACTTAATACTTAAAATGATTTGTCTCAGCTTTGAGGTGTAAAATCGTGCCTGTATTTGAGGCTTAATGTGTCTGTGCACATATGATGGTCTGTCTGCTTACATAGTGAAGCTGTGGCGGCCAAGAGACTCAGTGGCTTCAACTCTTTGAGTATCTGTTCTTGCCAATCAGATAATAGTCTTTTTTATATTTCAAAACCATCTTTAGTTGTGGGCTAGAGAGAAACAACAGTGAAATTTGGGTAGGAAATATATTTTTATGAAATTTCTAGTTCATGCTGATGCCTTCAATTCAAATCAAGCACCAAAGACTTCCTCCTTACCTTCCCCATTCCACATTTATGTGTTTTTTTTTAAATTTTTCCCCACAGTGAGAACTCTGGTTTCCAAAAAATCAGTATATTTTTATACATTTGGTTTATTTACAGTTTACAGAAAATAGTTTCAAATCATTATAAAGCACTAATGTCTGAAATCTGTGTCTTTTAAAAACAATTAGGATATTCTGCTAAGAATACGGAGGTTATTCTGTTCCAAAGATATTCTAAAAAAGAATTGTTTCTTTTTTTTCCGTATCTCATACAATCTTTTGTTTCTGTTTTTATTAATTTTTAGAGTTTGCTTTTTCTCCCAACTTTTTTGATTTATTTTAAGTAATAAAACATTTGCATTGTTCAAAAGTCAAAATTATAAAAAAAAAGGTGCACTCTTGGGGCAGCGCCTGTGGCTCAGTGAGCAGGGTGCCGGCCCCATATACTGAGGGTGGGGGATTCAAACCCAGCCCCGGCTAAACTGCAACAAAAAAATAGCTGGGCATTGTGGCGGGCGCTTGTAGTCCCAGCTACTCAGGAGGCTGAGGCAAGAGAATCACCTAAGCCCAAGAGCTGGAGGTTGCTGTGAGCTGTGATGCTATAGCACTCTACTGAGGGTGACATAGTAAGACTCTGTCTCTACAAAAAAAAAAAAGATGCACTCAATATCTTGTTCTCATTCCTCTTCTCCACCTCTTCTTTTTATTTTTTATTTTTTATTTTTTTTGAGACGGAATCTCAAGCTATCCCCCTGGGTAGAGTGCCATGGCATCACAGCTCATAGCAACCTCCAACTCCTGGGTTCAAGAGAGTCTCCTGCCTCCGCCTCCCAAGTAGCTGAGACCACAGGCGCCTGCCACAACGCCCAGCCATTTTTTGGTTGTAGCTATCATTGTTGTTTGGCAGGCTGGGCTGGGGATTCGAACCTGCTACCTTAGGTGTACGTGGCTGGCGCCTTAGCCACAGGTGCCGAGCCACAAAATAGGTTTATTTCACAGTTCTAGAAATTCTTTGGGAGAATTCTAAGCCCTTTCCTGAGATTTGGATAAGTGCCGTTCAATAGAAATTAATATAGTGTGAGTACTCACTCAAACTTTATACTTATGACATTAAAGGAAAGTAAAGAAAAATGAATGAAATTCATTTTAGTGATAATACTTGATGTATCTAAAATATTTCAGCATGTAATCAATATAAAACTTATTAATGGGCTACTTGCCATTTACTGTACTAAGTCTACAAAATCCAGAGTATATTGTACACTTTAAAAACAACTTTGGGGTTGGTGCCTGTGGCTCAAAGGAGTTAGGGCACTGTTCCCATATACCAGAGGTGGTGGGTTCAAACCCGGGCCGTGCCAAAAAACTGCAAAAAAAAAAAAAAAAAAAACCACACACACAACTTTGGCTACATTCAAGTGTCACATGTGTATACAGGTTATTATGTTAGACTTTGGAAACCTAGAATTTTTTTGTAATGATAATCTTCATGTATTTAAATTGATAGCTGATAAGTTATACTTAAGTTTTTTTGTTTTTTTTTTTTTAAGAGAGTCTCACTATATTGCCTTCTGGTAGAGTTCTGTGACGTCACAGCTCACAGCAACCTCCAACTCCTGAGCTTAGGAGATTCTCTTGCCTCAGCCTCCCGAGTAGCTGGGACTACAGGCGCCCGCCACAACGCCCCGCTATTTTTTTGTTGCAGTTTGGCTGGGGCCAGATTTCAACCTGCCACCCTTGGCGTATGGGGCTGGTGCCCTACTCCTGAGCCACAGGTGCCACCCTTAAGTTTGCTTTTTAAAACTTTTGGTACAATACTAATTTGTAGAACTTCATGGGTACAATTATTTTTAGTTACAAGTGTAATTATTTTAGAGATGACTGCCATTTTATATTTCATTAAGTCATTTATGTGTTTCAGGTTTCTTTTTTTTCCTATTTTTTCTTCTAACAGATCCTTTTGAATAGGTTTCTATTTTAAAACTTTGTCTTTATGATAAATCATAATTAGAATATGGGAAAATATTCTTACTGAAGAGCAAATAAATATTAAGAACACATGGATCTTTTATGTTACTATTTTATAGGTGTTGAAGAAGAAGAAAAGGCTGCAGAGATGCACAAAATGAAATCTACAACCCAGGCTAATCGGATGAGTGTAGATGCTGTAGAAATTGAAACACTCAGAAAAACAGTTGAGGACTACTTCTGCTTTTGCTATGGTAAAGGCAGTACTTTTTAATTTTCTAAAAGACCTATAATTGAGTTATCAAAATGGTAGCTTACATAATTGATTTAACAATTATAATATATACGTAACAAATTGAATAGATTAATTCCCAAATATTGGGTTAATATTAGGAACAACCTTATTTTTCACTTCTATTTTGGAGGAACCTAGAAAAATGTAGGTATTTGAGATGTTACTTATTTTTAAATTTCAAATTAATACGAGGGCACAAATTTTTAGGTTACTTCTTTACTTCTAAGTTAAAGTTCAAGTTGTAGTTGAGTCCTTTACCCAGGGGAGTGTGCTGAACACCCTTACATTATGTACATTCGGTGAGATCCCCCCATTTGCCCTCCCTCCTCCCCCCTCTCTATGAGCTATGCTTTTTGACATGTATACTGATCTGTCCAGTTCCCTGCAAAGCCTCTTTTGTTAAATCAGTCACATTGTAAAACAAAGCTCTTACAAGAAAACTATCAAAGGAGCCAGGGGTATTATGGTGGGTCTGTTCCTGTGAACTGTGAAGGGGGTGTGTAGCATCTATGAGGCTTGCTGCCCGATACACAGTAATGAGCTAACACAGTACACCATTTTTTGAGAATGAAGTTTGGATTTACCTTACAAGTTTATGAAGTTCTTTTTACCTTATAAGTTTTCTTTTCTTATTTTTTTTTTTTAATTGAGACAGAGTCTCACTTTATCTCCCTCAGTTTAGTGCAGTGGCGTCATAGCTCACAGAAAACTCAAACTCTTGGGCTGAAGTGATTCTCTTTGCCTCAGCCTCCCTAGTAGCTGGGACTACAGGTGCCTGCCACAATGCCTGGTTATTTTATTTTATTTTTTTAAAGCAGGCCCAGGTCTCGTTCAAACCCTCCAGTGCATGTGGGTGGTACCCTAACCACTGAGCTATGAGCACCCAGCCTACCTTACAAGTTTCAGTAAGAATATTAGCAGTAAATTTCCTGGTATTTTTTGGTAACAGTTGGATTTGTCAGGTTTCTGAGGCTGAATTATGTATAGTGTGAAGTGAATAGTGTAAAGTCAGCCATTATTCACCCCTTCTGTGTAGGTTTTAAAGTAAAATATTTTATATTTTTTTCATTTTGGTCCTTTGGACCTGTTTCAGATTTAGAACTTCTGACAGGGAATAGGATCCTACAGTATGTTGAAGTTTTGAAATCAGATTTACAAAAAAGCATGAATGCAGTTTCGTAAGCCCTGATAAACTAATGATGGTTTAATTCTGTAATCTTAACATTTAATGATGTTTATCCTCATGCTGTTTCCCCTAGGGAAAGCTTTAGGCAAATCCACTGTGGTACCTGTTCCATATGAGAAGATGCTGAGAGACCAATCAGCTGTGGTAGTGCAAGGTCTTCCGGAAGGAGTTACCTTCAAACACCCTGAAAATTATGATCTTGCAACCCTGAAATGGATTTTGGAGAACAAAGCGGGGATATCATTTATCATTAAGAGGTAAAGTGCTTTCATGTGCATCAACGGTTTATTCATACAAATTTGAACATTTAGCTTTTTAATATATTTTAAAATTTCTTGTTATTTAAATTTATGCTTTAAAATAATTTTGTATATTCATATATAGTTTTTATTGTTTTGTTTTATTGCAGACCTTTCCTAGAGCCAAAGAAGCATCTGGGTAAGTGATTGCTTTCCTTATATGATGGCTGGCTGGGTTCCTAAACCTATTTTGCCAGATTTTAATAAATTCTAATTGTCAGTCTTTTATTTTCATTATAAATATAATGTAAGACATTTTATCACAATGTTCCTATAAACTAAGAAAGGTTTGTTGAGCTGAAAAAGTGGAGACTTGTTTGTCCTTGTTTTTTATATACAATCATGTACTATCTTAGACAAAGTGTTATAAAAAAATCATATCCTAGATTTGTTCTCATTTCCCAGAATGATGAGTAGGATTTAGAACCCTTTCTGATCCTATGTCAGACCTTGTCTGACATCATGATTTTGTTTTTTTATAAACAAAAACACTTCATTTTATGTAACCTAAAATAGATAATAAAATTATCTCGTGAGTTCATATTTACGTTTTTCTCTTTTGAAACTGTAAGATAATTAGAAGTATCCACCAACATCTTTCCCACTCTCATACTCCCCATGAGAGCTGGAGAGTATGTATGGATGGCAAAAAGATTGGATTGGAAAGGTTTTATATCTGCTGTCATTGAACAAACAAGGCATTGTTGGGCATAGATTAGGTGGGGAGGGGGTACACAACTATGGCAGGCATTACAGTTTTTTAGTGCTGGTTGTCTACTGCAAGAGATAAAAGTTCCTAAAGTGACCACAGGAAGAGCATAACATTCGTAGTGTAATAAACTGTTCAGAGAATGTGCTATGGAAGTGAATCCATATGGTTGGATTCATTTGTAGTGTAGGAAGGAGGTCATGAGTAAGAGGGCATTTGGATAGGTCCTTGAAGAGTGAGGAGGATGTCAACAAGACTCCCTTTAGGGACATTTGTTTAATCTTTTCATTTGAAGAGAAAATATGATAAAAGAGTAGCTATGTTTGTTTGAGACTTTCAAAAATATATAATAGTATCATTGGAAACCTTTTAATCATGTAAAGATGAAAGGAAAAAACAATGTATATACACACATTTTGTTTTCTGTTAACCTTTGTTTAATTCTAACTGTGGTAAAAAGATTTTTTAGTGCTTTATTGTGGTATAAGTGACATACCATAAATTATTTGCAACTTGGGATTTTTTAAAAGTTTTAGAGCCATTTTCACAATCTTATTTTAGAATGCTTTCATTATCCCCATCTCTGCTATTTCATAAATATTATATAAATGAAATCTGTGACATGTATCTTTTTTTTTTTTTTTTTGAGACATGGTCTCAGTCTGGCACTCTGAGGTTGAGTGCTGTGTGGCATCATAGCTCACAGCAACATCACACTCTTGGATTCAGGCAGTTCTTTTGCCTCAGCCTCCCCAGTGGAAAAGTATCTTATTGAAATTAGTTTTTTTTAAAAGAGCATAATTCACCTGAGGTTCATCAAAGTTGTTGGGTCTAGCTATAGTTTGTTCAGGGATGGGGCAGGGTGGCTCACACCTATAATCCTAACACTCTGGAAAGCTTAGGTAGGTGGATGTGTGAGCACAGAGGTTCAAGATCAGCCTGAACAAGAGCGAAACCCTGTCTCTAAAAAATAGTCAGGTATTGTGGTGGGCACCTATAGTCCCAGCTGCTCGGGAGGCTAAGGTAAGAGGATTGCTTGAGCCTTAGAGTTTGGGGTTGCTGTGAGCTATGACATGACGACAGTCTACGGAGGGAGACAAAGTGAGACTCTATTAAAAAATCTTTTTTTGTTCATTTTTATTGCTGAACATTACACACTCCATTGTATGAATTCTTAACCTATTTATCCATTCACCATTTCATTGATACTTTGAGTTTTTCTACTGTTGGCCATTATAAATAATGCTGCTATGAACATGTTTGAACAAATATCTGCTTGGACATACACTTTAAGATACGTAGGAGTGGAATTGCTGGATTGTAGGGCAAATTTATATTTAGGTTTTTTTTTTTAAATTGAGCGAAAGTCTCACTATGTCACCCTGGGTTGAGTGCCATGGCATCATAGCTCACAGCAACCTCAAACTCCTGGGCTTAAGTGATTCTCTTGCTTCAGCCTTCCAAGTAGCTGGAACTACAGGCACTTGCCACAATGTTCAGCTGTTTTTTGGTTGAAGTTGTCATTGTTGTTTGGCAGGCCC
>CAUYQV010044586.1:0-27970 GCA_963574575.1 Galagoides demidoff | reverse complement strand
GTGGTCCCAGCTACTTGGGAGGCGGAGGCAGGAGACTCGCTTGAGCCCAGGAGTTGGAGGTTGCTATGAGCTGTGATGCCATGGCACTCTACCCAGGGGGATAGCTTGAGGCTCTGTCTCAAAAAAAAAAAAAAAAAGAGTTTACTTATTCCTAACTAGTGTATCCTTATTCTCAACTACTTGTGTGCTTGGAAAGTGAGACTTTAATCTAATTTTTTCCCAGATGGCCAGTTTCCCCAGGCAGTCATTAATGATGTGTCACTTTGTAATTGGTGTTCAGCACGGCAGTCATTAATGATGTGTCACTTTGTAATTGGTGTTCAGCACGTCTGTCTCTATCGTGTTTAAATCCCTGTGCATGTGCTTCAGTGACGAGCTGAGTTTTCTGGTTTTCTGGTCATTGATTTACGTGTGTATGTTTGTGGTATGTCCTTCCTGCTCTCTTCAGGATGTGTCTTTAAAGTGTGTGTTGTATGTAACACATCAGGCATTGTTCTTGTTTTTATTATTTTTGTCTTTTCTAAAGATGCAGGATAACTTTTGCTTATTTTCTTAAGTTACAAATCACAGTTGGATTTTGATTGTGGTCATAGTAAAATTAAAGTTAATTTTTAGCAGAATACATGTGTTTAAAACTTTGTTATTATAGCCAGGAACATGGTGTGTTGCTTAACTTATTTAGGTTAAGAAATCGATTCTTTAATACTCCCAAACCTGCTTTCATAGCAATAGAAAATGGAAAGTGTGCTTGAATCGGGAAGATATTTCAGGTCCTTTTTATGTATGTAACACAGCAGGGATTGTTCATTTTTCCTATTTTTAAGATAAGCACTGCAATAAAAATATTTTATTGTTGTGTATAACAAAGGGCATAAATGCTCACTGCCCCTTGCCTGAGCAAGTCCAGAGCAAAAGCTTCATGCACAGACATGTTAATTGCAGCAATAATGTTTCGTAAATTAAGGTATATCCACCCGATAGAATTCTACATAGAAATTTAGAGTGACTTTGAGGACTGGAATGATGCTGAAAATGTTTTTAACATGCTCTGTTTTAAGAGATGGAAAACCTTTTTAGGGTGCCGTGCTTACCAGACGGGCGCTCCTGTGGGCACTCCTTCCCCACACTTCTTCCTTCCTTCACTGAGCTGGCTGTGCACTGCCAGGCGCACCCCCTACACAGGCCAGGTGTTCCCTCACCTGTGCTGCTCCAGCCAAGGTCCCACTCCTGCCTGTGTCCTGGATCCACCTTCCCTGACCATCCCTAGGACACACTGTCCAGTACTTACATCTTACTGTTGTTCCCCTCCTGCTAATATGGAAGCTGGGCAGAGATTATTTTGACTGCTTTGTTCAGACTTTAATACCCAGACCGTGTGTAAGAGACACCGGGCAGTGAACAAACCTGGGATGAAAGGCGACATAGGAAAGTGATACACACTGGGGGCTGCTCGCTGCCAAGACAGAGGGGTGGTCTGGGCATGGTGTCGTCCAGTTGGGTGGTCTGTCTCTTAGGTCTGGAGGGGGGTGGAGGGAAGACCATGGTTCCCGAGGTCCTGGTACTCACATGTGCCTCCTGGGCCAGGCTCGGCTACCACCCTCCCTCGAGCCCCAACCCAGAAGGGGGCCCACCTGGACTGACCTGGGGGGCCTCCTGCCTTGCTCCAGCCACCCCCAAATCTGGTCTGCCAGATAATCCACAACACACGATTTAGAGACCAAAATATCACGGTATTTTCATATCACTCACCTCTTGCTTTTCAAAAGTTCATTTAGAAAATATTTCATAAGGAAGAGCAAAGATTCATGTTGAGCGGGATCAGCATCTGACAGTGCAGAGAAAACTCCAGAAGCTCCAATCAGAATGTCTATTTTTACTGAAAAAGAGGAAGAAAATCTTCTCAGCTGACAGACGTGCCCCTAAAAGGCTGTGGTAATCAGCTGTGGGAAGAAAGGCATTCAAAACACGAGTCTGCCTTTAAAGAAAATCAAGCCAGATTTAAAAATAAAAAGCTGGATGAAAGAAATCAGAAGGCTATTTGGCTTGTTTGAAATAGCAGAGACTTCAGTGTTTTTATGCGGAAGGGTTCCGGGTCTATGAAAATGTGTGATGATGCTGAGTCTGCAGTGGGGGCGGCAGCTTCCTGCTGCAGGGCCACCTGCCAGGCACAGCCGCAGGAGGTGAGATGCTGAGTTCAACAGTCACATCAATTTTAACTGCATTTTGGACACCCCATCATAAGGATTAAAGATAAGAGCTAGAAAGTAGGAAAAGCGGTTTTCCTTCATTATGGAGGGTGTTCAGGCTTCCTGGTTCCACGTGTAATTTTATTATCCAAGGATCCGGCAGGTCTGACCGCTGGACACTCTTGTCCAAGGATCAGCCAAGCTGCAGTCGTCCGTCAGGAGGAAGGCCTGGCTCACTTTACTTCCTTTTAGGTAGAACACTCAGCTCATAATCACAGATATGGGAACTACCTGATATGGGAACTATCAATTTCTTTTCTTGGGTGGTGCCTATGGCTCAGTAGGTAGGGCGCCAGCTCCATATACCGAGGGTGGCAGTTTCAAACCCAGCCCTGGCCAAACTGCAACAGAAAAATAGCTGGGCATTGTGGCGGGCACCTGTAGTCCCAGCTACTTGGGAGGCTGAGGCAAGTGAATTGCCTAAGCCCAGGAGGTGGAGATGGCTGTGAGCTGTGTGACGCCACGACACTCTACGGAGGGCAATAAAGTGAGACTCTGTCTCTACAAAAAAAAAAAAAAAAAATTCTTTTCTTAAGTTACTTCTGAGAGTGGCCCCAACCATCCCTAACTCCTGGGGAAGATTATGAGGTTTCCCTGCCCAAGTTTTGGGATGACAGGTTAGCACTGAGCACACACCCTTCACTCGCTGTCCTGTCTCCCTGGCCCTGCAGGCCTCATGGCAGAGGACCCAGCTGCAGGGATGGTGGAACCAGGGGTGGGTTGGAGCAGGTGGGACTTGCTGCAGGCAGACGGGTGCCTGCTGTGGTGGGGCCGGACACGGCCCCCTCTGGGCCACACATCTATCTCCCTGGGTGTGCAGAAGAGGTCCCTTGGGACCTTGTTAGGGAACCAGAAACTTCTTTTTCCAAAACTTCCTCTGTGAGAAATGCAATCATGTTAACTCATTTGTGGGGGGAAAAAAGTATTAGAAAAAAAGACAGGGTTCTTTTTAACAAGTAGTATATTCTTATAAGAGATTTATCTCACTTCATTCCCTAAATTAATCTGAGATTTTGAGGTCGGACTGAACTACTGTCAGGAAATAACCTAGTAATATTGAAGAGATACTAGAAATGTCCTGCTATGATAATTCCTTTTCTAGTTATTGTTAACATGTTCAGTATTCATCTTGCAGGATTTTCATTTGATACTAGACTAAAAAAATCACTCTTCTACCCTCTAACGCTTGGACAAAATCAATAATCAATGCATCCATACTGGGAATTGGATTCCTTTGGGCCCTATTTCCTGTACTCCATGCAGGGCTTGGAAGGCTCCCATCCCGGCAAAGCCTCAACTGTCCCTCTGCAGAGGCTAAAGGTGAAGCAGCTGCCTGCCCGGCCGGCCCAGTGAGGAGTCAGAAACACACCAGAGCCCTCCCACCAGAGACCCCCACCACGACAGCAGGAGAGTGAGGCACTCAATCAAACAGGAAGAGACTACTGGAAAGTCCTAAAATCTTAATTTTTTTTCAGGAAATCAGGGGTTATCCTAACATATACATACAAACACTCACACACGTCATTTTGCTAATTCCTTTAAAAATTCCCTCACCGATGAATCAGTTGTCATTCATGAGCACTTAACGTGTGTTCAGCCCACACTGGTGCTTTGCTGAACGCAGAATAGCTTGTTTTCAGGGATTATCGACACTTTGCTTTATGTCAGTAAATCTGAACACAGCTCCTGGAGAGCCAAGACTCAGCCACCCGGCTGCCACTGACATGCCACGAGATCTCTGAGATGGAGCAGGGCAGATGACAGCAGGGTATGAGCTCTGTTGTGGGCGGCACTCTTTCAGTTCTGCTGCTTCGTTACTTTAAGGGTTGACGTTCCATGATTTTGCTTTGCATAATTCTTTACATATCTCAAAAATGGATGCAGACACAGTTATTCACATTATTTTTACCGTTCCAGTCATTCCTTAAGCTAGATAAACACTTCGTGAAAAAAAAAAGTGTGTTTTCTCTTGTAGCCATGTGTCAAGGTTAGCTGGTCCATTTTGTTCTTACATTCCAGACTAGGTAAGCAAACACTAATCCCTTTTTCAAAAGAAAAGAAAAACAACAGATATAGAAATAAAAGTCAATAGCTTGAAAAAAACCAGCCCAAGAAGGGTGGTGTCCCCATATACCAAGGGTGCCGGGTTTAAACTTGGCCCCAGCCAAACTGCAACAAAAAAATAGCTGGGCATTGTGGTGGGCGCCTGTAGTCCCAGCTACTTGGGAGGCTGAGGCAAGACAATCGCCTAAGCCCAGGAGCTAGAGGTGGCTGTGAGCTGTGACACCATGGCACTCTACCGAGGGTGATAAAGTGAGACTCTGTCTCTTAAAAAAAACAAACAGAAACAAAACTAGCCCAAGCGAACAAAAGATTCAGACCTGGGCTTGTGGGACCTGGAATCTGGATGTGTTCTTGAGATAGGAAATGCCTCTTTCATGTTGGAAATTCTCCTGTCTTCAATTTCTTCTCTCAAGGAGAAGATACAACTGTGGCATCGAGTAACAGGCCACTCTCAAATTTCTTTTATTAAAGAAAATTTCATGCCACTATGTTTATTACTCTATAACTGTGAATATTATAATAAACTTGAAATACTTTCACCAGGAGTAGGTATTTGATTCTACAGATGATTTGGAAGATCCCTATAAATGCTGTGTTTTAGTGATTATTTATAATTTCAGAAAGTAACTCCTGTAGTTCTGAGAATTTACCCAGTCCCACCCGCACTCATATGTTTAATCTCTACTGTAAACACCAACTGCTGTGCAGAGCTGTTCCAATTCCCTCCCAAAGTCTGGTGAGTGCAGAGCCGCCACCCAGACTTACACTTCACACTCTTGTCACTCACGTTCACGGGCTTGCTTCTTGCCCTGGTCCATTCTTACCCTGCTACCTCATGACCGTTTGCTTCCTAATGAAGAGCCGTGTCCATGATCAGCATGCAGCAGGCGCTGAATAAAGCCTGCCTGGGTTGTGGTGGCTGCCTGTGCACTTCTCCAGGCGGCTGCTCTGTTTCAGCAGCTTCTATAGACATATGTTGATGTATTTTTTTTTTTTTTTGGCTGGGGCTGGATTTGAACCTGCCACCTCTGGCATATGGGGCCAGGGCCCTACTCCTTTGAGCCACAGGCACCGCCCACTTTGATGTTTTTATAAAAAAATTTTTTTCCATATTTCAATCATGGACATCAACATGCATGTTTTTGTTTCAAAAAAACTTTAGTATTCTATAGAGAGTAATTTAAAAAAGTCTAGATGTACATTTCTTTTGCTTTAGCATCTTGCTTATAGGCTGCGTTTGCCCTTGTGAATCCCATCAGGGGTGCCCCATGAGGAAGCTGCAGAGTCCCATCAGGGGCGCCCAGTGAGGACACAGCTGAGTCCCATCAGGGGCGCCCAGTGAGGACACAGCTGAGTCCCATCAGGGGCACCCAGTGAGGACACTGCTGAGTCCCAGTGAGGGCACCAGGTGTGGACGCTGCTGCGTCTGGCTGGGGGGCACCCTTTGTAGATGTTGAGTTCCATCTTTTGGATGAGGCTCGGCTGAGGGGAAATGGCAGACGCAGTCTTCCAAATTATGGTGTTCATGGCGTGTTGTTTGAAATGCTGTATGATTAGACTTGTGGAAGCTGAAATAAATTTTAGAACAAATACGTTTGGCTTGAGGTAAATTAAAACATCCTGAGGACGGTTTCATTGGTGATCACTGCAGTGTGCTGAACAGGGGGAATACTTTGGCCGCACCGTCTCTGCAGGACCAGCGAGGTGGCAGGGCTCCCACCCAGGAAGGCTGCAAAACGTGCAGTTTTTTTTTTTTTTAAATAAGATTGAGTTAACTTCTGGGAAGTGTTATATGTATGTGCAGCAAATGAGATGAGTGGAGTAAAGCGGGGTGCTGGAGTTGTCACTGTCCCTTCCCTCTGCCTGCTGTGTGTATGCTCTTTCTAAGTGTGGGGTCCATGAAACTGAAACCAGTAAGTATTTCTGCAGCTGCATTTATGCCCCAGACCCCCGAACCCTCCACCCCGTGTACAAAGACTGGGAGTGTCCCGAGAACACAGGCGGGCTGAGTCACAATGACTCTTCCTACCAGTGGGAGGACTGTAAGTAAGCAAGAGCTCCTTTAAAATTTTCTCCTAGCTGGTAATGTACTTCTCATAACACCGAGAGGCTGTTTACTCTGCACACGGCCTCTTTTCTTCCTTCTGAATAGTTTCTCTTGACAACAAGCTGCTATTGTGCGTCAGTGTGTCACGACTCTGCTGTTGGAAATGGGGCTCTGAGCGTATTCTTAAAGAGCTATGTGGGATCCCAGTCACTTTTTGTGCCTTTCTGGACCAAACAGAGGCTGGTGGTGGATAGAGCTGTTCCTGTAAGACTCTGTAAGCTTCTTGGAAGCTCAGCAGTTCCCAGCTATAACCATGTCCCCTGTGCCTTGGCTGGTCCTGGTGGAGCAGAGATGCCAATGCAGCTCTTTATGCAAAAAGCTTTATCCTGGAGTTCTGACTCCTGTCCCTGCACCATGTAGCCTAGAGTGCTTCTTGATTTATTGTGATATGTAGTATCTTCTCCCCACCCCCTAGGGAGTGTCCCTCTATTCTGAGGCTGCCCTAACAAATTAACAAAGTACCACAAACCCAGTGGCCTACACAATAGACGTACTGTCTCACAATTCTGGAGGGCTGCATTCTCTCTGAGGGCACCAAGGGAGGATCTGTCCCGGGCTTTTTGGGCTGTGACAGCAAAGCCCCAACCTCTCCATGTTCTCCTTGTGTGTGCCCAAATTCCCCTTCCTACGAGGGCCCCTGTTGTGATGGAGCAGGGCTGGACCCACCCCACCCCCTGCAGGCTGGCCTCAACTGAACTGATTACATCTGTAGTGACTTAAGTTAGGTCACATGCTGAGGCAGTGGGGTTCAGAACCTCAGCAGACGAATTTGGGGAGCAGAGGAGCACAGGTCAGCCCATAGGAAGGGATGATATGCCTTTTTGTTAAAATTTAAATAAATTTGATTTGCAGGGGGTTTTTTGGTGAATTTTTTAAAACTCTGGAGAGTGAAACTACCAAGGCTGGTTACCACTCCACTAGGAACTAATAGCTCTTTTCATTTTACCAAATCCTTTGTCTTAATACATCTCAACTTGCAAAATGGAACAGCCCAGGATAAACCATTTGGGTCTTTAGAGTGTCTGTTGATGCAGGGTGGACACCAAGTGTGTCTCACTGTAGGGAAACCCAGGTTTCCTGGGCCCTTCTCTCAGACGGTGAAGCACGTTTTGCTGCTGTAAACTCAAGACCCAAAGCAGCTACTCTTCTCTCCATTACACAGATGGGAAAACAGAGCTGCAGAGACAGCTGTTGGTAGCAGAAGCTGGTCGGGGTCCAGATGCCCCATTTCCCATTTTGTCCTGGGGGAAGATTCAGTTTTTCTGTGGAAGTCCACAGGGGGAATGTGCTCTCTTCCTATCCTGTCCTTCTCTCTCTCCTTCCTTACCATGAGAAAGAGACACTTTTTTTTTTTTTTTGGAAACAGAGTCTCACTCTGTCACCCTGGGTAGAGTGCCATGGAGTCGTAGCTCATGACAACCTCCAACTCTTGGGCTCAAGTGATCCTCTTGCCTCAGCCTTCCAAGTATCTGGGATTTCAGGCACCTGCTACAGTGTCAATGCCAGGCTATTTTTTTTAGAGACAGGGTTTTGCTCTTGCTCAGGCTGGTCTGGAACTCCTGAGCTCAAACAATCCACCCACTCTGGCCTCCCAGAGTGCTAGGGTTACCTGTGTGAGCCACCACATCCTGCCTGAAAAGAGACACTTTTTTTTTTTTAAGACTTAAGGACTATGATATTGTCCCATTTTCACTGATGCATGAGAGTAGTTTTCCCTGGGGCTGAGTTTCAACAAGCTTGATGCCAATTCATCCATCTCATTTTATAGCGACTTTGTGTGGAACTCTTGAAATAGTGCCCGTTGCTTTTAGCTTGCAGGGTTGGGTTCGTTAAAGACTCATTTTCGACACAGATGCTTCAACTGCTCTTTCTTCTTGGAACTGATGTTTGGAGATAGACTTCTTAGAAATCTATTTTTTTTTGAGCAATTGAGAAAATTATTCAAGTTTTCTTGAAATTTAGTTGAACATTTTTATTCTACTATATACTTAATTTCTTTGGTTCTTTACTGGAATTTTTAACTTCTTAGGTATTTAGATATAATCATTATTTCCTTTGAGAAAAAAATTGTTCCTTTTTCCCTCTAATTGTTTGTCTTCTTAAGTGCAAGTGTTATAAGTGGTGCTAATGTTTTCCTGGATTGGTATCTCTTTTTGGAAATTTGTGTTTTGTTTTTTGGCTCCTGGGGGGTTTTTTCAGGTCCCTCTCCCAGGCAGCATTCCTGGACAAAGAGCACACTGGCTGCATCTTGGCAGGTAGCACCATGGATGTTTACAGAATTGATGGAAAGACAATTCACTGCGGTGGTACTTTGCTTGTGGATGGCCTCTCAGGTGTTCTAAAAGGCAGTGATGCGGAGTGAGGTACATGTGGAAATTCGAATCCAGAGTCCCTGGTCACCTGAAATCCTGTCCTCTCTCTGGGGACCTCTTTGTTTCTCTAGGTGCCACTGAATCACTTATAAAATGCCTGAGTCATTAGTGTCCCATCTGCATAGTTTATAGAAAGGGTCGTCATACTGAATTACAAACTGTGTTTCCAGCAATTCCTGAGACTCTTCACATAATAGCGGTCAGTGTCAGGGGCAGTGTCCAGGTGACCAGGCCTCCAGGGACAGGTGTCCTCAGCTCCTTCACAGTCACTAAGTCCCCTCACCATAGTCCTCCCTCAAATGGAAGGAACAGATTCCCTTCAGTTGGCCCTGTGTCAGAGCACCTGCGAACTCCAGAAGTCAGAGGCTGTGTAAGCACAGCCAGGAACCCTACCTCACCTCTTCTCTTGCGGCCTTCGGCAGGCAGTCCCTTGTTTTCAGCCCATCAAAGGTTCCTGACATCTCTTAGCAGTGCCCTATAGGAGTGATTTCCCAGCTTCATTACAGAAAACCATTTCATTTTGTCTGTTCACCCCATGACCTTTCTCGGTATGAAAATCACCTCCTGTTTAACAGATGGAAGCCTCGCCCTGCTCTGTGGGGCAGGGAATGTCCACCTGAAACATGAACAATACTGCTATTATTTTTATTTGGAATAGAACTCATTTTAAAGGTTCTTCTTGACCTTGTTTTGTAGAAAGATAAAGTGACTATTACACATTAACACTAAGTACAGAGCCCCTCTGTTAACTTTGGATTCTATTTTGCTATGAAATTTAAAGTAGCTGGGAATCTCTAAAGAATTGGATTTCTCAGTGATATTATAAATAAGAAAAAGACAAGGAGCTGATAATTTTTAGAAAAAAAGAAGCCATTTTTTAAATGTGTTTTGCTCTAACATAAAGAAGTTTGTTACAGAAATAAATATGTTTACTCCTGAAGCAATATTGAATATTGAATTTAAGACTATGTCCTAAAAGAGGAAACCAAAAAGCTTTCGGAGTAGCGCTTAGAAGTCCGGAGAGATGAATGTACTTTCAGGTGCCTACGTCTTTTATCCTGAGACAGACATGGAGTAAGGAGGGAGAAGAAAGTGAGCTCCCCCACCCCGGTCCCCAGGGAAGGGAAATAGAAGCATCTCCCCTACAACACGGCTCATCAGCGCTGCCTCTCTGAGACGCTGGGCTCACCGGCTGAGGCCGGCCTGGAGGGCTGAATCTCCGGCCGCGCGTCTCCTCTGAGGCCCGGTCTCAGGTTCTGTCACCTCGGGAAGGGACTTTAAGCGCCGCGTCACGTGGAACCCTGACCCGCATAAGGGGCACCACACGCAGTCCTGACCTCAGCGGGGATTCAAGTTTCCAGAGCCCACTTTGTTTCATTCTCTCGCCTCCTGAGGACGCTGTGGCGGGAGCTCGGCCTCCTGCTCGCGCGGGAGCAGCAGGTGCCCAGCCCGGGCCCGGCCCCGCCCCCCCCAGGGGTCGCCTCCCCTTCTTCGGCGTGTTGTCCCAGCGCTCGGGCTGGTGGGGGGTTTAGGGTGCTGCTCTGTTGTCCTGTCCGCGGCGCTTCCACCATGCGGGGGCCTCTTAAATATTAATGCGCCGGGCGGCCCTGCCGCACCTGGCTTCCTGCCTCGCCCCCCCGTGTTCCGGCGGCTCCAGGTGGCGCGCGCGGTCTCGGAGGAGCGGTCTGGGGAGGCGGGGAGGGGGGCGGGGTGCAGGGCGGGGAGGGGGAGAACCTGCCGCGCAGCCCCTCCGGCGCCCCCCTTCCCCTCGGTTGCTATGCAGTTTCTATGGCAGCGGCATCCTCAGACTCAACTTTCACCCCTCATTTAGAGCCAATTAAGGTAAAATAGTGAGGGGGAAGGGCAGCGAGCGGCGCTGGCAGGGAGGGGGAGAGGCAGGAAACCCAATTCGATGCTGCAAGGGAAGCGTTGACTCCGCCAAAGTCGCAGCAGAGATTCTCAAGCCGCAGTCGCGTCTCCTCCTTCCCGCTCCCGCCCGAGGCCAGCAGCTCCTCAGAGCCTGGGTGGCCAAGGAGGGGCCCGCGGAGCAGCCGCCGGCACAGCGCACCGAGCCCCGCGCACCGCGGCCCGCGCCCCCGCCTGGCCTGCCCTCCGGCCCGCGCCCCGGGCGCTCCCGGTTCTGCCTCCGGGGCGTCTGGCGTTCCGAACGCCTGGCTTCGTCCAGCTCTGCTTCGTGCCCCTATTTATTCTCTTTCTTACTATCAATACTCGATCAGAGGAAAAGGAAAGTTTTTAAAAATGCCGATTGCACAGTTGCTGGAACTATGGAAAAAGATAGAGGTGGAGCCTATGGAAATAGAGGTGAGTATAGAAAAGAATGTACTTTTTCACGGTATCCTGAAAAATGTTAACTCGCGATGGACTGTTTATTTACTAGAATGCATTCATATTTACTGAGCGGCTACTACGTGACAGAGACTTGGACGTCTCCGTGCATGGACGCGTGCGTACGTGCTGTGGTGGAGGCTTGCAGATAAACGGATATGTGTGTGGGGTGCAAGTGTATTAATGGCAGTGACTAGAAGAAAAAAAATTGTTGCTTTTAAGCCAAACTCCCAGATGATTCTTGGAGTGTGTCTGTCTACAGCTATTCACATGTTTCAAACTAATCTGCATCAGTTTGATTTTCCTTCAACAAGTGGCTTTAAATCGTAAGACCTCCATTTGCTGCAGGGAAGGATGAAACCGGAAGGAAAATAGGAACAGAGACAATGCAATCCTACAAGATGTACACTCGGATGTTGAGGTGCGATTTCAGATGAAGAGAGGATGAAATGAAGGCATCACTGGCCCATCCCCAGGGCTGGCTCCCGCCTGGGGACGCTGCTAATGCCTTTCAGTAGGTGCCTCCCCAGGGACACAGAGCCTGGATGATAGATTATCAACCTACAGTTTTTCTAGAAAAGAAAGTTCCCCCAAGTTAATAACAGCTAATACATTATTAGATATTCCTGTTCTGTCTTTATAGCAACTGGAACTGCTTTTACAAAATGGCTCATTTTAGTATCTTACTAAATCTTTGCAAAATTCAAGCTTTAATTTTTACCTTATTCCCTACTCCCAGCATCTATCTACAGATTAACGTTATTTTAAATTTTATTAATTTGTACCTATGCATAGTATATGTTGAGACAGCCACATAATATAATTTTAAACTGGATGAGAGACTCTGAGAAGGGAATTTACTGATGGTCTCACGTTGCATAGTTTTCTTGGCAGCCAGACCCCTTCAATCGTGGACACCTGTGCTGGTGTTGAATGGAGGGTGTTGGGCACAGGTGACAGAGTCCTTTCAGGTGGCCTGACTAGGCTGTTGCTGCCCTTGGGGCTCCTCATTGTCACTGACTGCTATGTTTGTACCCGGGAGCTGTTCTTGGCACTAAAGCCTTGTTGTGTCATCAAATGGCATCATGTCCTCTTATGTGAAGAGCAGAAGGAAACCTGCCTTGAGATTGTAGTGCTTGTGGTTATTTGCTGTGACACAAATTAACACGACTGATTGTGGGTTTCAGGGGCCAGAGATCAGCCCTGCTGGATTCCCATTTGCTCCAAACCCCCATCTGAGCTGCTTTTGTCTCTGGCCCATTTTCTCATCTGTAACCAGAGGGAACTGAACTCAGTTGGGTCTGGGGTCCAACAGGCTAGAGAACACTGTGTATGTTTTATAAAAAAAAAAAAAAATAGGGAAGTCTTGATCATACCAGAGTCGTTCTGGGATATTTTGGATGGTATAATTTACCTGTGCACGTGCATGCCAACCTGGAAACCTGCCAGTCAGAAGGTTCCTCCAGCTAGTGAGAAGGGATGCCCAGAAACCCCTGCAGAATCTGGCACGAGGAGTAGCATGCAGCGTTCCCTGAGTTGGGTTTAGCATTCCAGCATTGCTTTCAGCAGGGTGACCATAGCCTAGGCCGTGCTTTGGGGACAGGGTGGGAAAATGGAGAGAAGATGAGTGGGGCTTGTCACACCCCAGCCACGGGGCTGCCGACCCGTGTTATTTGTGTTCTTTTGGAGGAGTAAACAGGATTTTTCTTTCTGGTGTGTCATAGACCATCAGAGAAAGGGGAGGGCTTGTTTTGAAACTGCAGAGAAACATGATTACTGGAGACTCTTACTGGATAACAACCTTGTGGCTACAAGGTTAGAAGACAAAACTGGGGGTGGTGGTAATGACCACTGCCCCATTTGAGCATGTGCTGCAGGGCAGCCTGTCCCCATGGCTGTGCAGGCGTCACTCCACCAAATTCCCACCACGTCTCCAGGCAGCAGTCCTATTGTGTCCCTGACTGCACGTGGGGGGAGCCGAGGCCCTGGTTAAGCACTTTGCTCTGAGCCATTCAGCATGAGTGAAGACCGGGCTGGCTCCTGTTTAAACCGTGCACACAGGGCACATGAGCCTTCACTCCCTCTGGTGTTTTGTGCTCCCAGCATTAACTCTGAATTGTGATTTTGTTCAGTTCCAGTGGTAATGGTCACATATGCCTTTGCTGTCAGGCCATGCTTTGCCGTAACTACCTCAGACTTTTAGCTTCATGTAAACCTGCCCTCCTCCACCTTGCTCATGTGTACATCACACTTTGCTGAATTTATGACTTTGGATGAGACCACTTAGTGCCCAAGTTACCACCTGTTGTGTGCAGGCGCCATCTCTGGCAGGAGGCATCACAGAGTCAAAAGAAAATTCAGGGAAAGGGGTGTACTCCAGTTCCCAGGTCCTACCTAGTCAGTTCTTTGTGCAGACGCAAGTCTGAGGCCAGCTCCAGAACACTCAGCACTAACTACGTTTAATGTGTGTCTTTGTCACCAGGTCACTGAGGAGGATGTTAACCTGGACACAGAGCCCACGTCGGAGGACACTGCAGAAGAAGTAACTTCTCCTCTTTGATTACCACCTGATTATTTGGGGAGATTGGGCTGGAAGGTGGAGTTGGGCGGTGGAAGTTTGAAATTAATGGTCTGTGAGTGGTTGTTTTAGTGAAATATGAGTAACACACATATGCACACACGCGCATATTGGTGCATAATATGCTTTATAATTTCCCTTCAAAGGAATAGCTAGAACATGGGAAGAAAAACTGTAAGCTGAGTAAAATGCACAGCCTTCCACGTGGTGTCTCTTAGGGGACGGTAGATTGTCCACAGCCCCGCAGGCATGAAGACCAACTAGTGGGGCGTAGGAGGATGACTCACTGTTTCATCTTCTGGATAAATATACGTCAGGCAGTGTCTGAAAATGTCTTTGATGAGTTGAGCAGAGCTGGGGAGAAGTGTGGGTCCCTGTGTGAGGAAGGGGCCTCTCTGGCAGGGTGAGGGAAGCCACAGGTGTGGGTGGTAGCTGAGAGGTTGTAGGAAGAGGGGCAGGGGACTGGACAAGGAGGGAGGGGATGGGTATTGCTGATGAGACAGGGCCGGAGGTGGCAATCATCTGGGGATGAAGGAAGGGTGCTGGCTGGCGCTGGCCTCACATTTTCCGTTTTCATGCCATGTGGGAGCGTGTTCCTGACCCACAGAGACTGACTTAGACTTTGATGAAGTGGGAATGTCCCAGCGGTGCCCTAGGGGAGAGTTGGTAACAAAAAGCAATGTATTTGGGACACTCTGGACGTGGAAGAGCTGGCCTAGCATACTGAGCTGGGGAGGTCAGGGGGTGCTGGTTATGTGACCGTATTTCTGATGCTGACTAGGGATTTTCCCTGCTGCCAGGGAGCGTTGACTTGGCCATTTACAAGACTCAGCATTCTGAGTCGCTCAGCTGCACACCACTTGGAACCATAAAAGTTATAAAACTTGCAACTCTGCTGACTTTTATAAGATAGCTGGGAGGTATCACCGACTGAGAGGGCTAGATCAGTGAACAGTTCTGATTTACAAAGTACTCAGATGCTGAAAACTCATCACTACCATGTCAACCTGTGTGCACCAATGCAAGATGTGAGTCCCGAGTCTCTGGATCGGAGGACGTCGGGGTGGCGTTGGGCTGCCACATCTGCCTCCTTTCCGCTCTGTGCCACTGTGGATCTGGGCATCTGGAGGGCAGCTCTCTCCCAGCTATGCAGTGATCTTGCTGCTTTCTCCACCAAAACACTGGCTCGACATTGGCGTTCCCTGGGAGTGAGGTGTAGGCTGCTTTTGCTTGTTCTACGGAAGTCAAAGGGTAAGGAGACATGAGACTCGCTGACTTTCTTGGAAAGATGGATGCTTAGTTCGATACTTGCAAATAGCAGGGCAAGAAGGAAGGGGATGCCCTGGGGTCTGGGAGAAAGCAGGCCTGCCTGTCACTGTTAACACCTCCTTGCCAGGCATCGCAGGGACTCTGATTTCCAGAGGAATCTCAGTGTGTTCACGGTCGGCAGATTAATTTAGCCGTTGGCTTCAGGAGCACTAAGACCTCATAGGGCAGTAAACCATTCCTTTTGACAGGCCCACACTGAGCAGCAGGCTGTAGCACAGTGAACTGGGCCATGCAGGCTGCTGTCAAGAGAATCCCAGAGCCTGGGCAGCATAGGAACCGCAGACATTTTCTTCTCACAGTTCTGGAGCCTGGAAGGCCAAGGTCGGGGCACTCACACACCAGGTGGCTGATGAGGGCCTGTTCCCTGGGTCCTGGGCAGCCGCCTTCTTGAGTCCTCACGTGGGGAAGGGTGAGGGAGCTCCTGGACATCCGTTTTATGATAGAAAGGCCCCAATCCCATTGATGAGGCGCCACCCTGGTGACCTGCTCATCTCCCACAGGCCCTGCCTCCGTGTGGTTAGATTTCCAGCATGAGTTTGGGGGATTCAAATATTCAGGGCACAGCACATGATGCCCCAAAGTGCGGAGGTAGCAAGTGAGAGGTCAGGGGGTGCTGGTTATGTGACCGTATTTCTGATACTGACTAGGGATTTTCCTGCCGCAGTGCTAAGCCTGCCTCCTTTCAAGTTGTCTTGGCCTCAATATTTTGATGGAAAACTCAATGTGAATCTGTTACCAGAATGCAATAAAAACAAGTGACCTCTTTAAAAGTTATTTCTGACAATGGGGTATGAGGCAGAGGAAATTACTACTGTGTCCTGATGTTTGCCACGTCTGGATGGAAATCAGGGTGGCTTTGCCTCTTAGTCAATGAAAGAAGAGTTCCAGACAAATCACGGAGGGGGGGGGTTTGTAGGACCATAATATTGATATTTAGATAGATTAGTGATGATGTTTGTATGAATAATGAAAAAATACTGGAGAAAATATCTTTTTTTGAACAGATGATGCTGAAATGAGACATGCAGTTCAGTTTGGCCTAATGTTTGCTGTGTTCTGGGCTGTTGTCTGGTCATGGTAGAGATAAGCTTTCCTCCATCCGTCTTGGCCTTCGGAGTGTCAAAGAGCAGGTGTTCTGTTAGTGAAGGGCTATGGCTCAGATCACAGAGGGGATTTGTTGGCAACTGCACTGAGTATAAAAAGTCACACACCTGCTGAACTGGACATGTGTGATAATTAGAAAGTGATCTTCATTTAGGAAAAAAGTCATTCAAATTAACAGTGGTTTTCTCATTCATTTATTCAAATAAGACTATTTATTGACAACCAGCGGGGCTAACTTCATGCTCAACATTGAGGAATACGAAGGTCAGTAAGTTTTGTCTTGGAAGAGTCCGTGAGGAGACGTTGTGATTACTTTAATTGACATAAATATTTTGTGTAATATTCTTCTTACATAATTTTTAAAATATAGAACACATTTGGGATAATCTTGTAAAAATATCCTGATGAGTTATTCTTGTCCAGTTGTATCCCATGTTTCTGTCAAATTTCAAATGAAAAGCCCTGCTGCGGGCTCTGGGTACAGACTGTAAGGCAGGGTCAGCCTCTGACCTTGAGCGGTAACGAAGCTTACCATTGCCTCGTCGCGGAGAGAATGCCTCCTCTCCTGGGAAGCTGCATCAACGTGGGGAATTTGTGTTATAGATTCACAGGCCTGGTGAGCTTAGAGTTCCAATTCCCTGCATACATCAGAGCAGGTATTCTTTATATTCTGAACAGTAGCTACAACAGACATCAGCAGAGTCCTAGGAAATCCCTTTTTAAGGGATTATTTGAAGGGTTTAGTAGAGCAACCCACAGTCACGGAGGAAAAGACTGGAAGAAAAATGCGCCTGCTCTATGATGCTCCAGGGCTCCCCTGCTTCTGGCTTCCCTTCTGCAGGTTGGACGTGGGAAGCAGGTGGACACCAGGGATGGGGGGTGGAAGGCAGAGAGGAAACGCGTGGCTTGGCCAGATGCTGCCTGCATGGTCCAGCGGTGACTGGGAAACCCCTCTTGGAGTTTGCGTCCAGAGGACTGGGCGGATCTCACACTCGAAAGACTTGTACACCAACAAGCTCCTGTTCCGTCACCCGCGTGGGTGGGACGTGACGGGCTGCAGCGCGGCCTCGGTGCCCGTCACACGCCTCCTGAGCGCCCATTCCCACCACCGGGATGCTGCATCTCCTGAGCGTCAAGCACCCCAAACTCTTGGTCTCTTGTGACCCTTGGTCCCTGTGTACTCTTAGATACGTAGGAGACTTTTAGGTGAGCTGTCATTTCACAGAGTAACCCACAAAATACATCATAACTCATCGTATGTGTTTTCTAAAGTACTTAAGTTCCAGGGTCGTGTGTGTTAGTCACAGCAGAGACCATTTTCTTATCTGGTTAGCACTAGAAAACCAGATGCAGAGGTGCAGAGATGCTGCCACCAGCACTGGTGACCACTGGCGTAGTCCCCCTTCCTCTCTCTGTGCTGATAGCAGCAGGATAAGCACCTGCATGGGTGTGGGGGGGCTGGCACTTCGCCTCAGCCACCAAGGGGAGACTGCTGGGGTTTTGTTGGGGGTCCAGACAGCAGATGACAATCTCAACAGTCTCTGTGAGCCAGGGAGGGGCTGAATGTGCAGCAGCAGCTAGAGGGTCAAGGAGGGATGACCCCCTTTCAGGGTGCTGGGAGGGTTGTGGGCAGCTCATGGGTGAGCCTGGCCCTGTCACGTGGCCTCCTCCCTTGACCAGCTTGCACATTGCCTGAGTGGCTGTGGCTTGTACCCCTCAATGGCTCTCCTTACTCGTGGAGAGAAGTAAGAGGAAACCCAGGATGCTTGAGGGAGGGAAGCAGCCCAGGAGCACTGTCAGGACCTGTCATGGGACCAGAGGGACATTACCCAGGTCAGGCTGAGCAACACATCACCTCTCCTGGCTCTGGAACCTGGTTGTTGTTCCTCTTAGGGAAGGAAGGAAGAGAGCGGGGGCAGGGAGAGGGAGGAGGGGGACAGACACCCTACACTGCTCTGAATAGAAATGAGACAAGATGAACAATGGAGCCCAGGAACTGTAATAATAAAGCAATTAAAAGCAATGCAATTACAGTTTAAAAGAGGTGGTTAATAGTTTTGAAAGAAGATTGATAAAACAATCTTCTGAGCCCTGCCTATTATCTCATGAATCTGTCTTCTGTTGGGTCTCTAAAAGCTGGTGTTACATAAGTCACAGGGACGATTTCCATCCATTTGCATTTCTGTTTCTTATTGCTTTTCTGTCCAGCAGACAAGAATCACTTTTAATCCTTCCAGAAATTCTAGAAAAGAGGTAGCATAAACATAATGCCTTTGGGGAAAGGGTGGCGTGGCCAACCCATCTGTGTTGAGTGCGCCGTGGGTGGGTGGCAGTCATACTGACTTCGCAAAATGTTAGCATTTACTGAGCAGAGATGAAGGGAAATGTATTGAGCTCTGTGAAGAAAATCGGTACAGCTTATACTTTGAGTGTAAGTGGTCATTATTCGCAAGAATGCCAAAGACAGGAAGCCCGGCCCTTGTCCCCTGCAGACGCGTCTCCTCTGGTCACTCCCATCTCGTGCCCTGCAGACGCGTGTCCTCTGGTCACTCCTGTCTCGCTTAAGTGTTCGTCACTTGTCACCCCTGGGATCATGAAGGTGGTTCACAACTCTCTACAGTTTCTGAGAACCTCCTTTTTCTGCTCTGCGAGGCAGTCAGCAGCTGCAGGTTCCTGAGTGAGACCTCTCTGAAATAAAAGGACCCCTCAGTCAGCGTGCACAGTGCATTGTCTGTGGGCTCTGGTTGGAGGGCAGGTCTGGGGCCCAGTGCACAGATGGCACAGATGGGGCCCCCAGTGCCAGGATGGGGAGCAGAAGCACCTAGCTGTGACCTGTTGTAGGGCCCCGAGGAGTGACCTGTTTTACTGTAGCCTTCTGGGCAGAGCACAGCCCACCCTGTGGCCCTGTGCTTTTATGGGTGGTCTCCAAGGGAAATTGTCCCCACCCTATCCCAGCCAACAATCTCCTGTGTCAAAATCATGAAGTGAAACTCCGAGTCTGAGCGGCGTGTTCTCCACACCGCAATGCACAGACAGCAGTGGGAGGGAGCTGGAGGTGAAGTCTGGCAATGTTAGGCCTCCTGTGTTTGAGCCCCAGAGGAACCAGGTGTAGCTGTCCTCTGCCTGCCCAGGAATGGAGCTCTGCCTGTCTTGTCCCTCTGGTCCCTGTCACCTCACAGCCCTCCTAACCCTGGGGGTGAGGGGTGGTCTGTCTGTTTCTTTTGTTTTCTAGGTGGCGAAATGAAAGCATCAGATGTTATGGGTGATGTGATTTGTTAAGGACAGCAGAGAACCAGTGGGGAGGGAATGTCAGACAAAAGCAATTCTACAGACATGCTTTCTCTTCCTGGGTCACTAGTCTCCTCCACACCTGACCCTGGGGCAGATCACGGCTGCTGGAGCCAGGCCTGGGCCACCCACTGCAGCTTGGTCCCTTCCTCTGCTGGGCCTTGGCAGGCTACAGTCACATCTGCTACACAGGGGACCCTGGCCACTGGCACCTCCCTCCTGCCCACACCAGGGACAGCCCCTCAGCAGCCATGAGCCCTCAGCAGCAGCTGGTTCTCAGCTGAGCTCTCCTGGGTGGGGGGTGGGCTCAGATCTGTGCCCCGCCTGCCAGTTTTGAACAACTCACAGGCCCAGTGTTGGCCCTGAGATTCCCTCCCCTTCTCTTTTCAAGATTCTCGCTTCTGTTCAAATTGGAAAAATATAAAAGTTGTCTTTTTATGAGTACATAAAAGTACTGGAAGCTTTAGCTAGAGATGCTTTTAAAAATCATACCCATGCGTGCTTTGGCTCATAACTCTGTCATAGGCAGGGTATATTATTGAATTACAAAAGTTCCTTATGTTTTATTAATCCCAAATGGATAATTTAAATAACTATGGTAAGGAGATATATACACACGTATGTATATGTAGGTTTTCCTCCATAGATGCTGCTGTCAGTGTTGGGTCAGGTGCAAGGCATCAGTCAGAAAACTGTATAGCTTCACATCCTTCAGATATTTTGAAGGAATAACAAGGAGAACAAAACCCAAAAAGCCCCCTTGTAACATGCGTGCAGCTGAAAGCTGGGTGGAGACAGACTTTGCTGTATGTGAGTCATAACACTCTCTGGGGAAGCACTCAAGCATATTCTCCCAGGATGTGGAACCAAAACACCGCGCGGTGCCCACGCACGCTGCGTGACCGCCAGCACCGAGAGGGAGGCGCCCGTCTCCCACGGAGGCTTCCACAGGCACACTCGTGACACGCTTGAGCTCCCTTAAGCCCAAGTGTCACCATCTGCCTCATGTAGAATGAGTGCAGCAAACAGCATGTGGCTTACAAGCCGAGACCACGAGCAGTGAGGCTGCAGTCTACCAGAGGAAACATTCTACAGACGTCTGCTGGTTTGCAGGCCAGCACCGCCAGACAGTGTGACACACAAGGCCCGGAAACGGGAACGAGACACAGTGCCTGCTCCTTGGGAAGTCACAGTCTGTGGGGTTTTAATCCAACGAAGGCGTATTTCAGATCAATAGGGACGGCATAGCAGGGTGATTTCTTAGTGTCCATCTTAAAATGATGAAAAGTCTCGGGCAGCAGTGGCCAGTGGCACTGGACGCTCTGAACTGCATGCCTGGTTCAAGGTGCTGGTCCCTCCTGCTTGCTTTCCGTTTTTCCAGCAGATGTCTTCATGTGATGGCCATGTGCCTGGTGCTGAGCTAGGCGCCAGCTATTCAGTGACACAGGAGACACAGAAGTTCTACCCATGTCGACCTGGTATTTTAGTGTTCTCAAAAGTGAACAACCACCTGAAGATCATTCTGTGTGGTGGGAAGAGCTGTGGGAAGTGTGGTGGGAGGTGCTATGGGAAGTGCAGTGGGAAATGTGGTGGGAGGTGCTGTGGGAAGTGTGGTGGGAGATGTGGTGGGAAATGTGGTGGGAGGTGCTATGGGAAATATGGTGGGAAGTGCTGTGGGAAGTGTGGTGGGAGGTGCTATGGGAAGTATGATGGGAAGTGCGGTGGGAAGTACAGTGGGAAATGTGGTGGGAAGTGCTGTGGGAAGTGTGGTGGGAAGTGCTGTGGGAAGTGTGGTAGGAGGTGCTATGGGAAGTGCTATAGGAAGTATGGTGGGAAGTGTGGTGGGAAGTTCAGTGGAAAGTGCTGCGAAGTGCTGTGGGAAGTGTGGTGGAAAGTGTAGTGTGAAGTGTGGTGGGAAGTACAGTGGGAAGTGCTATGGGAAATACAGTGGGAAGTGCCATGGGAAGTAACATGGGAAGTGTGGTGGGAAGTAAGTTGGGAAGTGCAGTGGAAAGTACTGTGGGAAGTGCTGTGGGAAGTGCTGTGGGAAGTAATGTGGTAAGGGTGGTGGGAAGTGTTGTGAAGTGCGGTGGGAAGTACTGTGGGAAGTGCGGAAGGAAGTGCTGTGGAAAGTACGGTGGGAAGTGCTATGGGAAGTGCTAGGGGAAGTAAGGTGAGAAGTGTGGTGGGAAGTGCTGTGGGAAGTAAGGTGGGGAGTGCTGTGGGAAGTGCTGTGGGAAGTGTGGTGGGAAGTGCTGTGGGAAGTAAGGTGGGGAGTGCTGTGGGAAGTAAGGTGGGGAGTGTGGTGGGAAGTGCGGTGAGAAATGCGGTGGGAAATGCTATGGGAAGTAAGGTGGGAAGTGTGGTGGGCAGTGCTGTGGGAAGTGTGGTGGGAAGTGTGGTGGGAAGTGATGTGGGAAGTGCTGTGGGAAGTGCTGTGGGAAGCGCTGTGGGTTGCCCTAGGCCTCCCCCATGCACTAGGCCCAAACACTGTGACCTGAAGGGTGAGAAGAAACCAACCTCCAAAGACTGGGGTGGAGGGTCCACGACAGAGGGGACTGGCTGCCAGTGAGGGGTATAGCAGGAACAGCATGCTGGTCCAGTGCTGGCCAGGCTGGTGTGAGACGGGGTAGGGGAAAAGGTGTGACAAGGGACCCAGAGACCAGATAAGGTCTTGGCTTTTCTTCCAGTTTTCTGAGAAGCCTTGGAGGGTTCCAAGCAGAAAAACAATAGGCCTCATTTATATTTTTTAAGAAAAGTGACTCTGGCTGTTGGCTTAAGAAACATGAGGTGTGTGGTGGAAAGGTCAAGTTTGAGGACTAGTCAGTGGGTTCCCACACGGTCCGGGCAGTAGTTGGCAGGGTTGAGCACCATGCCCACAGTGGAGACCTCACGCTGCCTGTCAGGTGCTGGACTTGCCTCTGACATCCACCTGGATTGGGCTGCAGGGTCACTGTGATGAATTGCCATATGCCAGGCTGTTCATGGCAGGGTCAAGCCTCCTTCCATGGCAGGGATGTGATCTGAGCTCCGGGTGTCAGCAGGCTGGTTCCTTTATGACTCTGAGGGGACCTCTCCCCAGCCCCATCCTTCCCTCTGGTGCTTCCTGGCTTATAGAAGCGTCTTTCTGGTCTCTGCCTCCATCTCCCCTTGTGGCTCTCCCATGACACGGTGTCTGGTGTCTTCTCAGAGCACCAGTTACAGTAGTCACGGCCATGCTCGCAGCCTACGGCCATGCCATGCCTGCAGTGACCCTGTGTCCAAAGAAGGCCATCTTCTGAGGAGCTGGGGTTCAAGCCTTCAGCTACCCTTTGGGAGCACCGTGCTTGGGCCATGCTGTCTTGTTGGCTTTTGTGACTAAGGTACACATCTTTGGCAGAGATCCTGCCTTTCCGGGCATGAGCCCAAATCCATGAAGTACATGTGACCCGACTCTCACTGAGAGTTCTGCTCTGACCCTGCCTGGTGAGTACAGAGGGCACCCTCCAGCCCCACTCTGCCCAGTGCTTGTTTCTTCTCAGGAGATGCTGGGTCACTCCCAACACTTGTCTGAGGCCACCAGAAGCATAGTGACTCTTAGGAAAGACCTGGGGTGGCCATGGGAGTGACCAGTTTAGGATGACAGAACACTCTGGGGTGATTTTGCATCAGACCATCATCTCTCCCTACACCAGCCTCGCCCTGCCCAGTCCCTTGTCCCTTAGAGGATGGCCGTGTGTGTTAGTAGCTTTGCCAACTGGACAGGAAGAAGCACAGGCCCGTCCCTGTGCTGTTAGGCGCATCTCACTGTCCCCTCTTGGCAGCGATGCACAGAGAGACCCCACCAGTGCAGCCCCCCCACCCTCCCATCCCTGCCACCTCACCCTTCTGGGAGGCCAGGGCAGTGCCTGCTCTTCCAGACATGTTGCAAAAGCTGCCGCCTCAGACCTGCTGAGTTGCGAGGTTTGTCTCCTCTCAATCCGTTTTTCTTTCTTGCTTTCTCACCTCGCCTTCCTATACCTTCAAAGCCCCTCACAGTGTCCTCTGAGGACACTTTCCTGGTCCTCAGCCCCTCATCTCCAGCCTGCCTTCAGGAAGAGTTGGTTGTGTCCTCTGAGATCACCATCACCAAGGCCCTCAAAGAGGAGGCTTCAGGGTCAGTGTCAGAGAGGAGCTGTGCAGGAGCAGGTCACAGTGAGGCCATTAGGAGAGGCGTGGTGGGTGAGGACCTGGCACCTCTCGGCCAGGGGTGGCCACTCGCCTGGCACTGGTGAGGAGCTCGTGCTTAGGTTTCCTTTGCTTTTTCCAGAAAGAGGAAATGGGAGGGGCCTCCCCTTCTGACACCTGACAGAAGGCCAGCTTTCTCAAACAGCTTGGGATGTGCGTTTCATGATTAGCAATCTGCTTCTGAGTTGGACTTTTGTTATGATGAAGAAGAGTTGTCACTTAAGAACTCTGGCTTAGCACTACCTGTCAGAGGGCTGCTGCCGACCTGGTGAGGAGATGGAAACATCATGCCTGCGTCTTCCTGGAGGGTTCTGATGGTCCCTTTGGAAACCAACTCCCCAAACCACTGTTCGCTAAGCCCTGGAATGTGTCTGTGCTAGGCAAAATTTTTTGCTTTCCAGGTACAGAGGGGTCCGAGGCAGGTGCACCTGTGGGAGGGGGAAGAGGGGGGAGGCCATGGTGATCCCTGGCCATGCAGAGGCTCCCTGGGGAGTCTGGAAGTCTGTCTCTCTTGGTCCTGTGTGAGACACCCCCCCCCCCCACCCCCAGAGAGTTTGATAACACAGAGATTTTGGTTTACCAGGTCTCAGCAGAGCCTGGGAGTCCACATCTCTACAGGCTTCTCTGTGACACGGGCTTTGGTCCCTGAGACTTCGTCCCCGGGCCTGTGAGCACAGACAGCCAGCTGCTGGAGGACCCTGTCCTAAAAGCACAGGGCTATTGATGACAGTCTTACAGAGCAGCCTCTATCATTGGCTTTCAATTCATTCCTTCCACCAAGCAAGTGCCACCATGGCATTTTCATTTGTAATTGCTTATGTGTAAATATCTTGCTACTTTCAGACCATGGTAGTTTTATTCAATAGTTGAGTGATAGATAGATCACCTATTAGAGGGATAGATTTTTGTTCTTTTTATTTTAATTATTAAAAAACAGTGCCAATTGATCATCTCACAGTTTTAGAGAGAAGTCCAAAATTGGCTTCACTGGGCTAAAATCAAGCCACTGGCAGGCCTGAGGCTGATGTGGGGCGGGGCGGTGGGGTGGGGCTGAGCACCTGCTTCCTCACTTCTCCCTGCTGGATGCTGCCCACGTGCCGGGCTCCTGGCCACCCTCACAGCCTCCTTTGTCATCTCTGCCCTCCGCTGATGTCAGTGCCGTCCTTCTGCTTACCGTTGTAATAACACTGACAAAATGCTTCAGGATCTGTCCTGAAAACAGCACAGCACTCTGCGTGCTGCAGTGGCAGGGACACTCTCTGGCCTCAGGGTGTGTATGATGTGCCCGAGAAGGGCAGCTGCAGTGTGGGGCACAGCAGGAGGGATTCATGAAGCGGAGATTGAATCCCTAACAAGAAAAGTGACTCCAAACATAACCACCAAGTTACAGGGAAAATCACTGAGAACAGGTGCACAAGCTCTGTGACTTACACACAGGTCACTCAACAGGTGGTTTCTTCTGGCTGCTGTGAGGAATTACCACAAATGCGGTGGCTTGTGAGTGGCTTTCATAAACAACAAAAACTACTATCTTAAAGTACTGGAGGTCAGAGGTCCTAAAATCTAGGTGTGGGCAGGGCTATGTTCCATGTCCAGAGTCAGTGTTCTGCCTTGGCTTGTGTCCCTTGCCCTTCTGGCTCACCCCTGCATCTGTGGTCATTTTGCTCTCTGCCGGGACTCTGCTGCTTCCTCTGAGAAGGGCCTTTGCTTACATTAAACCCACCTGGATAACCCAGGATCCTCTTCCCACCTCAGGAGCTTTAATCACATCTGCAAAGTCTCTTTTGCCATGTCACAGACACTCTTAGGTTCAGGGATCAGCACAGGGACAGCTCTGGGGCAAGATTCTGTCTAGCGCAGTGTCCTACCAGGAAGACTCCTGGTCTGGGGCCAAGACAGTCTGAGATGAAAGACTGGGGGGCGGGGCAGGACAGCTGTGTGTTAAAGGGCCACAGATGAGTCTTCACGGGATTAAAAACTTAAAGAAACATAGATATGCAGGTGTGTGGGGCACACCTTTTGGGTGCGAGACACAAATATAAGAGGGACACTACCTAACAAATGCAAATACTATGACCTGGCTGTTTGTTCTTTCACATTAACCTGAAATAAAAAAAAAAAAAGAAACATAGATATGTGATAATAAAATGGAACACATACTTCCTTTGTAATTATTATTATTATTTCAGGTTAATTTGAGGACACAAAGAAATAGGTTGCAATGTTTGCATTTGTTAGGTAGTATTCCTCTTTTTTTTTCTTTTTCTGTCTTTTTTTTTTTTTCAGACAGAGCCTCAAGCTGTCCCTCTGGGTAGAGTGCTGTGGCATCACAGCTCATAGCAACCTCCAACTCCTGGGCTCAAGTCTCCTGCCTCAGCCTCCCAAGTAGCTGGGACTACAGACACCCGCCACAGTGCCTGGCTATTTTTGGTTGCAGCCATCATTGTTGTTTGGCAGGCTGGGCCTAGATTCGAACCCACCACCTTATGTGTATCTGGCTGGCACCTTAGCCACTTGAGCCACAGGTGCTGAGCCTCTTGGGTCACTTTGCCTAAAAATCCTTATCTGTTGGCATGAGCTTTCTCAGTATTTGCCTGAGTGTCTTTGTCATGTTTCAACTTTCTGTCTTTCCATATTACTGTTTTAGATGTGTTCTTCTATAAAGCACACAATAAAACAAAGGTTTATTTTTTATTTTTTAAAATTTTATTTATTTATTTCTGTTGAGACAGAGTCTTACTATGTCACCTTTGGTAGAGTGCCATGGCATCACAGCTCACAGCAACCTCCAACTCCTGGGCTCAAGCGATTCTCTTGCCTCAGCCTCCGAAGTAACTGGGACTACAGGCACCTGCCACAATGCCTGGCTATTTTTGTTTTTGTTGTTGCAGTTCTCTTTGTTGTTTAGTAGGCCTAGGCCCGGCTCAAACCTGTCACCCTCAGTGTATGTGGCTGGCGCCCTACCCACTGAACTGGGTGCCACCCAGGTTTTTCTTATTTATGTATTTTTTTTTGAGACAGGAGCCTCAAGCTGTCCCCTGGGTAGAGTGCCATGGCATCACATCTCACAGCAACCTCCAACTCCTGGGCTCAAGCGAGTCTCCTGCCTCAGCCTCCCAAGTAGCTGGGACCACAGGTGCCGGCCACAACGCCTGACTATTTTTTGGTTGCAGCCATCATTGTTTGGCGGGCCTGGGCTGGATTCGAACCTGCCACCTTGGGTGTACGTGGCTGACGCCTTAGCCACTTGAGCCACAGGCGCCAAGCCCAGGTTTTATTTTTTAATTTAGTCAGATATATTTTTTTTTTTAATTTTGAGGATTGGTCCACCCAGATTAACATGGTACTGAAACACTCAGATTTAAATGTACCATCTTATTTTATGGTACATTTACCATTTATTTATCTAGTAGTTACTATCCCTTTTTTTTTTTTCTCACCGTATGAGCTTAGAAGTTATATGCTCTATTTCTTTTCTTTTAGTGGCAACACTAAAATTACCACACACGTACTTTTTGTTTTCACATTTTAAATACTCCTTTTAAAAAATTATTTTGGGGGCTCGGCACCTGTGGCTCAAGTGGCTAAGGCACCAGCCACATACACCTAAGGTGGCGGGTTCGAATCCAGCCTGGGCCTGCCAAACAATAATGATGGCTGCAACCAAAAAAAAGCCGGGTGTTGTGGCAGGCGCCTGTGGTCCCAGCTACTTGGGAAGCTGAGGCAGGAGACTCGCTTGAGCCCAGGAGTTGGAGGTTGCTGTGAGCTGTGATGTCATGGCACTCTACCCAGGGGCACAGTTTGAGGCTCTGTCTCAAAAAAATAATAAAATAAAATAAAATAAATTATTTTGTGGTAGAACATATGTAACATAAAATTTACCACTATAACCATTTTTAACTGTAGTTCATTGGCATTAAGTACATTCATAATGCTGTGATCCATAGCCACCATCTGTTTCCAGAACTTTCTCTATCATTCCCAACTGCACTTCCATATAACCATTAAACAGCAGCTCCTGTTCCCCACCCCCTGGACCTACCATTCCACTCTCTGTCTCTGTGAATTTGAGGAGTGATGTCTGTCACATAGTGTTTGGCCTCTTAATTTAGCATAGTACCGGCTCGGCGCCTGTGGCTCAATTGGCTAAGGCGCCAGCCACGTACACCTAAGGTGGAGGGTTTGAATCCCCAGCCCGGGCCTGCCAAACAACAATGATGGCTGCAACCAAAAAATGGCCGGGCGTTGTTGCGGGCGCCTGTGGTCCCAGCTACTTGGGAGGCGGAGGCAGGAGACTCGCTTGAGCCCAGGAGTTGGAGGTTGCTATGAG
>CAUYQV010044584.1:0-16412 GCA_963574575.1 Galagoides demidoff | reverse complement strand
TGGGGCTAATGAGAGAGACAGAGAAGAGAGATTTGAAGATGCTATGCTGCTGTCTGTGAAGATGGAAAAGGGGGCCACAGTCTGGAACACAGCTTGTCTAGGAACTAGAAAAGGCAAGAAAGTGGCTTATCTCCAAGAACCTTCAGGAATCCAGTCCTACCAACATTTGCATTTTAGGCTTTCTGACCTCTAGAACTGAGAGATAATAAACTTACGTTGTTTTAATCCACTGAGTTTATGGTAACTTAGTAATGCAGCAATAAGAAATTAACACAACCTGAAAAGCCTACATTTATGATCTGATCCTTACAAAAGAAGTTTGCTAACACTTGTGTTGCTGTAAGGGTCTCGCGGAAAAGTGATGTCACATAGAATAAGCACGCTTATTGAAATTGTGTTTTAAATAATGGTGACCATCTGCTTTGCTCCGGCAAAATGGCCCTCACCATTTGATATTTAATAAGCCTAACCAAAGTATGTATTCAGGAAAAGAATCCCTATTTAATAAATGGTGCTGGGAGAACTGGTTAGCCAATGTAGAAGACTGAAACTGGACCCACACCTCTCACCATTGAAAAAATTCATTCTCACTGCATAAAATATTTGCATTTAAGGCACAAAACTATAAAATTCTAAAGTAGAGTGTGGACAGAACGCTTGAAAATATTGGCTTGTGACAAGATTTTTTTGCGGAAGAACCCGCTGGCAATTGCAGCAACACCAAAAATCAATAACTGGGATTTATCAAGCTAAAAAGTTTCTGCACAGCTGAGAATAACACAACCAAAGCAAACAGACATCCTTCAGAATGGGAGACGATTTTTGGCACATTATGAATGAGACAAAGACCTGATAATTAGAATTTACAGAGAATTCCAATTAATCAACAGGAAAAGAGCAAACAAATCCATTTCTAAGTGGATAAGAGACTTGAGCAGAAACTTTTTTGAAGATGACAGATTAATAGCCAACAATTACATGAATAAATGCTCATCTCTAATCATCAGTGAAACCACCCTGAGATATCACCTAACTCCACTGAGAATAGCCCACATCACAAAGTCCCTCATTTGCAGATGCTGGTGTGGACGTGGAGAGAAGGGAGCACCTCTACTCTGCTGATGGGATTGCAAACTAATATAACCTTTATGAAAGAAGTATGGAGAATTCTCAAAGAACCAACAGTTGACCTTCCATTTTATCCCACAATCCCATTACTAAGTATCTACTCAGAAGAGCAAAAATCATTTCACCACAAGGACATTTGCACTGGAATGTTCACTGTAGCTCAATTCACAATTGCCAAGTCATGAAATCAACCCAAATGCCCATCAACCCATGAATGAATTAACAAACTGTGGCATATATATACCATAGGGTACTAATCAGCTATAAGAAAAGGTGGAAGCTTCACATCTTTTATGTTTACCTGGATGGAGTTGAAACACTTTCCTCTTAGTAAAGTATCTCAAGAATGGAGAAAAAAATCCAATGTACTCCATACTAATATGAAATCAATGCATAAATAATTACACGCCAATATGAGTGATAAAACACTAATATAGTCTAGCAAGAGGGAGAGGGAAGACGACTGGGGAGGGGAGATCAGGCAGTAGGCAGGATCTCACCTAATGTGCACAATGCAAGGTTGTTCAGCCTGTCTCCTATATGAAGGGTTCAACTACTACATGAACTTCACCTTGAAAGTAAGAAGAATATAACTGAAAAAATTGTACCCTCATATTAATTTTAAAAGAAATAATAACAAAATAAATATACAAACAAGAATAAAATTATCAACATAGCATCTTTTATTTTTAAAGGAGTAAAATTATTTTGCCTATTGTTTTATTGAAATTACATTTTAATATGTCAGGACTATCCTTAAAGCTCTGGAAATGAACATTTTAAAACTGTGTAACAATTTCCAGTCTCACAACAATCAAGGAAATGAAGACCAACCAAAAGGATACAATTTGCATATCAAGTTGGGAAAATTCAAACGATTGATAACAGCCAGAGTGGGAAAGGCACTCTTATACATTGTAGGCAAGAGTATATAAAATTGGTTACACACTTTTCAAAAGGCAATTTTGTAGAACGTGTCAAAACTTCAAATGTAAATAATACCCTTTGACCAAGAAAGTCCACTTCTAAAAATCTAGCATAAGGGATGTTTTGTATATATACACAAAATATAAAATTCCAAACTATAACTTTTTTTAAATTTTGGAAATGAGTATTAATTAAAAGGAGATTGGCCTAAATTGTTCACATATGCATTTAATAGTACTGAATACTATGTAGCTAACAAAAAAGTGAGGTGCAACTATATGTAATGTATCTCCAACATGTTTAAAAAGTAAATCACAATAAGTATTTTAATTTGTATAAAAACCTAGAAAAACACATGTACTTTGTATATGTGTTAATCATAGGAAATGTTTAGGTAGTATACATATCACACTAGTGACTGGAGGTGTTGGGAAAGGAGATTAGGATTAGTAGGGGGAGAATAAAATGGTAATTTAACTTCTACATATTGTTTTTAGTTTTATAACTTTTGTAACTATATAGTAATCATGTATCATTTTGCTAAACAGATTAATCTAAAATTTTTAATAATGTAATATAGTGACTTAATATTTGGGATTGTATTAATATTTTATAAAATACAGTTTAGATATGGCAGGTAATACATGACTACTTAGGCAAACTATGATACATCCATTACAATGGAGTACTGTGTAAATATAAAATGGAATTAAGAAACTACTACTATAGTACAATCTCCAGGACAGGCTTTTAAGTGGTGCCAGAACTGTATACAAAAAAGTGTATATATATCAACATTCTGTGTAAGAAAGGGAGGAATATTGAAAAAGATACATGTTTACATGTTTACCTCTTGGGAAAGGGAAGAGGCAGGCACAAGATGGATGGTAGACCTCTCTGTACCTTGTTTTATAGTTTTCATTTTGAAACCCAAAGCAATTCCTAACATGTGAAAAGAAACTGAAACATTGAATATAGCCATGTATTAAACTGTTGTCACAACTATATGGAGAATTAAGTGACAATAAAGCACAGTATCTAAATATACGTCTTAAGGGATGGAGATGGGATAGAGAACATTAATAAAATATTTATGTTGTGATAGATAAAATAATTATGTTGATATAATTATTGACTAATATTAAAACAAGAAAAAGATAAAAAGTAAAGTAAAATTTATCTTATATTTATTTTTAATAAGATCAATGTATGCATATGTCCAAATCCATTGAATTATACACACTAAATTGTTACAGTTTTGATTTAAATTTAAATTAAATATGTGAATTTTTTTATATTAATTATACCCAAAAAAAACTGTTCTTTTTAATTTTTTTTGATTAAATGATAGCTGTATGCATTAATGCAAACATGGGGTACAGTGTAGTGTTTTCATACACAATTTGAAATACTTTCATCAAGCTGGGTAACACAGACTTCATGTTATTTGCTTAGTCATTGTGTCAAAACATTTATATTCTAGTTCTAGAAAAGTTCACTTGTACCCTTGTTAGACAGATATATAGGGTGACCGGAAAGAACTTGATCTGTTTCATGTGATGTCAGTGGAATGGTTGAGATGGGCTTGGTGTTTTCAAGAGCAGTATTCATCATCTTCCTGGCTTTCTTTGACACTAAAGAATCCTAGAAGAGTAGCTTCTTTCTCCTTCTGCCCCTCCAGTGGCAGGTACACCTCAGCTCTTCCTGTAGATTGAGATAATCAGAACAATATTTCCAGCATATCTTACATCTCCCTTCAATGCCTTTTTGAAAATCTCAGCTACCCTAAAACTCTCCACACAGCCCATTGGTTTCTTTAACGTTTCTTTTTTCTTTCTCTTGAGAATGTTTTCCTTCCATTTTCACAAATTCTTGGTTAACATGTCACTTTTTCTCAAAATTATGTTCACCTTCATATTATTACCCAGTTATTCTTTGTTGATATGAATTAAGGCAAAAGAAATATTTTGTTTCCTTTTTATTCTGATATTTACAGTGGATATTAAGGCAATTCAGGAATATGCCTGATGGGTCTGACTTCAGCCGAGCTAGACATTGATTTTTCTCTTCCATTATTAATTATATTACGATTAAATCGTGTTGAATTAACGTGTAGAATTCCTAATGGCGTTATCTACAGCTTCCGTAATTATAAAACTACAGTCTTATATGGTTTAAAAAATGCTTCTCTGTATATCAAATGTGAGATTCTCTAAATGCAGTCAAAGTTTCATTATTTAAAAAAAACTTTCAGGTGGCACCTGTGGCTCAAGGAGTAGGGTACCAGCCCCATATACTGGAGGTGGTGGGTTCAAACCTCGCCCCGGCAAAAAAAAAAAAAACCCCAAAACTTTCACTTATTACCTGTTTTCCTTAGTACATAAAATGCTGGCAGCTGGTTATCGAAGCAACATGACATTTGAAAGATTATTTCTTTGTTTGTTTTGAGACAAAGTCTCACTCATTCTTCCTGGGGTGCTATGGCATCCAAGCTCACAGCAACCTCAAAGTCTTGGTCTCAAGTAATCCTCTTGCTTCAGCCTCTTGAGTAGCTGGGACTACAGGTGCCTGACACAAAGTCTGGCTAATTTTTTTTCTATATTTAGAGGAGATGGGGTCATTCTCTTGCTCAGGCTGGTCTTGAACTCCTGAACTCAAGCAATCTACCCCTTCAGCCTCCCAGAGTGGTAGGATTAAAGGTGTGAGCCACTGCACCCAGCCTGAAAGATAATTTAAATTCAGTTAATTGATTTTTATGAATAAGACTACAGTGAAAAAGGTGTTACAAAGGAGTACATGGTTAATGGCTACATATATTAAAATAAGTGCTCATTCACAAGAAGAAGGGAATCATATCAAGCTGAAATTGATAAATATGATCTTAGAGGATGTGAGATCCAGAGAGTTGGAATAGCATGGGATGGGGTGAGCAAAGACTTAAAGATCTGAAAGCACAAGGGGAAATTTAGAGAAAACTGACCTTTTTGGTTATATTGGAGAATTTGAGGTAGACTGATGTGAGACATAATAAACCTGTTTGAGTTCAGGTAGAAGAGGAACAGTATCCTAGAGATGGATAAAGTGTTGTGCTTGGATTAGTGAAGAATGAACGACATTGATCACAGTGAAAAGAAAATTTGGTACATGGAGAGACCACGTGGATAAAGACCAGCTTGGACTCTGTGATGGTAATGCCACCTGGTGCTAAGCCATCCTGTTTGGGGTAACTTACAAACAAAAAAACCAGACTGAGGGGATGAGAAAGATTACTCAGGGGCTTATCTCTAGATGTACTATCTACAGACATTTTTATAAACTCACAGTGTCTTGCTAATGTAAACTTAAAAAAAAAAATCTGTCGATCTTTCTTCTCATCCTCAGACTGCTTTGCTGTTTACCTGCAATCTTATGGTGCTTTTATAGAAAGAGCTTAGGTCATGCTGGGTCTCTCAAGAGTCAGGGTTTAATCTCATATTAAATCTGAGTTTGGCTTGCATGTAGGGATGAAGAGATGTTCTTGTCCAAGTTTGGCAGCCACTGAGATGTGGAGGTCTCAGTGTTTCAAACTCAGCTCAAAAATCTTTAGTGTGTTTTGAGTTTGTTTTTTGGCAAGACACAATTTCCTGTTTCTAAGAAAAAAGACTCATGAGAGAGGCTTAATAAAGCTTCTTGGACATCAAAACAACATTGTGATGAATTAATTGTAAGTGAATCAGAAACATATGGATGCCTTCTCTTCAGACACAAACATTTAAGAAGGGGGATGGGAGTTGGTGCTCATGGCTAACTGTGCTTCGGGTTTTATCAAATGAAGAATGCTCAGGGAGAAAAAAAAAGAGTAAAAAGAATGAATTGGAACTTCTGCTTTCTCTTTATATGGACAAACCATTTACAGTCATCTTTGCTGCCATGTATTATTGTTCCTGAAGAAGAAATTTAGCCATAATGACTAATCACAGGGAGCCAGACCTCATAATAATTTATATTATTACATTACATGGTCACTACTGGAGGGGCGTGAGATCCTAGGCAAAGCATTAGGGGCTTAGGAGAGGATGGGTCTTGTTTTTATCTTATTAACGGAGTTGAAGTCAGACCATCTGATGAAGATTATTTTCTCTTACAAATCCTTGGAACTCTCACTTATCTCTTGTCAAATTCTCCTCTCTTTTTGAATACTTATTACTTCAAAATAATTTTCAGAATACTATGGGGGTACACTTGTTTTGTTTACATACTTTGTTTTTGGTACAAAATAAGTCAAGGTTATAGGCATGGCCCCCACCCAGTGTGCACCGTGCCCAATAAGTGTGAATTTACCCATCTCCTCCTCCCCCCTCTCCCAGATTGATATTCACTGAGATTTACTTCTGTAAGTGCATATAAGTGTTGGCCCATAGTTCTATCCTGGGATTGAGTACATGGATTTGTTTCTCCATTCAGTGATGTTTCACTTAGAAAAATGGACTCCAGTTCCATTAAAGTTGTTACAAAAGATACTAGATTTGCCATTTTTCTTTATGGCTGAATAACACTCCATAGTATGCATAGAACACATTTTGGCAGTCTATTCATGTATTCGTGAGCTCTTGGGTTGTTTCCATGTCTTTGCAATTGTGAATTTCTCCTTTTAAATGTCCTCTGAAGTACAGAGCAGTTTTCTAGAAATTCTTCTGTAAAAACTAATAAAACCACAACGAGATATTATTTCACATACATTAAGGTGGTGATTACCTGAGAAAACAGAAAATAACAATTGTTAGAGAGGACATGGAGAAATTGGAACCTTTGTGTGTTATTGGTAGAAATATAAAATGGTATAGACATATAGAAAACAGGGCCATATGATTCAGTAATTCTACTTCTGGGCATATGTAGCCACAAAATAATTGAAAGCAGGGACTTAAAAGTATATTTGTATACCAACGTTTATAATTATTCACAATAAGCAAAAGGTGGATGCAACCCAAGTGACCACTAACAGATGAATTGGTAAATAAAATGTAGTTTATCAACACAATAGAATATTATTCACACTTAAAAAGGAAGGAAATTTGGATGCTTGATACAACATGGATGGGCCTTGGGAATGTTAGGCTAAGTGACATGAGCCAGTCAGACACATGCAAATACCGTATGAGTCCATTTATGGGAGGTGCCTGGAGTAGTCAAATTCATGGAGCAGAAGTAGAACAGTGGTTGCCAAGGGCTAAAAGAGGGGAATGATGGGTTGGTGTTTAATGGGTACAGAATTTTGGTTTTGTAAGATGAGAAGTATTTGGAGATTTGTTGCACAACAATGCAAATGTGCTGAACACTATTGAACTGTACATTTAAAAATGGTAAAATGGTAAATTTTATGTTACAGTATTTGACTACAGTGGGGAGGGGGAAACCTAATGTATTTAGTACATTAGCATTCCCCAAGATATATGACTTCTGCGATCTCAGGAATTTAGTCCTATGCTCTATTGAGTCTAATTTCTGGACTAGAAGTATTAGTTTTACCTAAGACTAGGTGAATACATGCGTGCACACACATGGACATGTATCTCTTGTCCCAGACCCCTCACATTCCCAGTTCTGTAACATTTCCCTCGAAGGCTATGCTTGGTGTTCATTAAGGAGCTGTTACCTAGAGATTAATTTAGTGCCTGGAGGAGGGAGCACATACTGATTTCCCAAGTCTCGTGCACTCTGAAGGTATTCCTATATATTTATGTTTATTATTATGCAGCTTATTTAAAGTCCCAATGGATTCACCTATATCTGGGGACCAAAGGAGAGCCATGTAGCTTGGTTCAGCTTCATGAACGGCAATCTCACCAGTGCATGGGATTATCCCCTTGGTGTTTCTATTATCTTGTGCCTAGAAGCATTTTATTTTTAAAAAAGGTAAAATATGTGATTTATGGATTATGTGATTAATTTATATTAGTCCTCATTCTGAAAAAGGATCCGAGGTTATAAGTTGCAAATAAATGAAAGCAAAAAGAGAAAAATAAGTTAGAGCTAGGGCTATGATTAGACTAGTATAAAAAAATGCATGCATGCACGAAAATGCCATGAAGGCTATGTTAACCAGTTGATGAAAATATTTCAAATTGTATGTAAAACCAGCACATTGGATCCCATGACTGAATTAATGTACACAGCTATGATCTAATTAAAAAATGCATGCAATATGCATTGAATTGTTGGTAGACAGAGGTCAGCAATTTGGCCCTGAGCTTCCTAGTTATTAAAGCAAGGAGGAAAATATATATTATAAGAGTCACAGAGATACATTTTTTTTTCCACCTCACAAAAAGGCTCTTTGAAATAGTGATATTGGAGATCTTAATCTGAGTTTATTTTATCCTTCATTTTGACTCAACCCAATTCAACAAAAATTCATTTGGTACTACAAAGTGGTGAAAGACCATGGTTTACCAAGTTTGACTACACTGGAACTGATGCAGGCTCAGGGTTAGCTAATATTTTAAGTCATCTGGGTCTTTGATTCTCCTTTTATTTCATTGTCTTTAATTTTCTATTTTTCATTAGTGTCTCTTAGAAAAGAAATAAAGGTAGCATCAGAGGAAAGAAACTTTAAGCTTGCTGTTTTTTTCTTTCCGTTTGATTATTTGATTCCCAAAAAATATCTCAACTTAGTCAATATGTAATTATTTTTGCCCAAGGTATTTAACTTGAGCATTAATAACCAAGTGGCTTTAGCATCTTCTTTCATGCTGATTCTCTGCTGAGTCAGCAACTTGGTAGATTGGCAGAGTAGAAAGTACATTAGATGAAGAGTTAGCTTGGTTGTAATTTGCATTTCCCTGATAATTAGTCACCTTACCCTTGTCAGGATTGCCCATTATTATAAAGTCAAGAAACAATAGATATTGGCACTGATGCAGTGAACAGCTTACACACTGTTGGTAGGAATGTAAACTAGTATAACTCTTATGGAAAGCAGTATGAAGAGTCCTTAAAAAAAACTATAAGTACACATATCATTCAATACAGCAATCCTACTACTAGGCACTTGCCCTAAGAAAAAGAAGTTATTATATCAAAAACACACCTCCAGAAAAATTTTTATCACAGTGCAATTACAATTGCAAAGATACCAACCAATGTGCCCATCCACTGATGAGTGGATAAAGAAAATGGGTGTGTGTGTGTGTGTGTGTGTTGTTTACATATACACAAACACGCACACCCCATGGAGTATGGCTTGACCATAAAAAGGAATGAAAATGATTTTTTAGCAATTTGGATGGAAGTGGAGACCATTATCCTAAATGAAGTATATCAGAAATGGGAAAATAAACATGGCAGCAATAGACACCAGAAACCAAGAAGAGGAAAGAGAGGGAGTAAGGTGAGGGATGATCCTGCAATTCTTCTTCTAGGTGTATGTCTAAAGGACCAAAAATCATTTGGCAATAAAGACATTTGCACCAGATTGTTCATTGCAGCTCAATTTATAATTGGCAAGTCATGGAAGAAGCCCAAATGCCTATCAACCCATGAATGGATTAATAAATTGTGGTATATGTATACCATGGAATGCTATGCAGCATTAAAAAAGAATGAAGACTTTACCTCTTCTGTGTTTACATGGATGGAGCTGGAAAATATTCTTCTTAGTAAAGTATCTCAGAAATGGAAAAAAAAATCCAGTGTACTCAATACTACTGTGAAACCAATTTACTATCACTCATCCTTGCATATGAAAATAGAAACACAACTATAGCTTAGAATGAAGGAGGGAAGGGGAGGGAGGTGGGATGAGAGAGGGAGGTTTAATAGGGGGAACCACACCTATGGAGCATACTGCAAGTACAAGTTGGATCTATCAGGTGTAGAACACAAATGTCTTAATTCTGTAATTGGGTGAATGAGGTGAAGGCTGTGTTGACATCCCAAATGATCAAACCCACATTTGACTTGAATCTTCAAATTTAAAAACATTGAAAAATTATTTTTGAGAAAGAGTACATGGTAAATGATGCCATTTTCTATAAATGGTAGGATGTAAGCACTTCAATTTGTACAAATAATCAACACATTGAATCCCATAATGGCAGAAATGTATTTATGATCTATGTACAAATGAGTTGATAAAAAAAAAAAGAAAGAAATCTACCTATAGTGTACAGTGTACACCATTCTGGTAATGAGTTTGCTGAAGGACCTGACTTTGTATGATATAATTCCTTCATATAGCAAAATCCACTTATACCTCCTAAAATTTCTGAAATTAGAGAACAGTTGCTGGAGTCAGCATGTAGGTATGGCAAATGAGTGGCTTGGCTGTGCTTCTTTGCTGGTCTTTAACCCAGGGAGGGTAAACTAGGTAATCTCTTTGGTCCTTCTCAGCTTTATATTGTAGTAGTTGTTTAAACGTTCTGCTCTGATAAGACTCAAGTACATGGAAATATCTTTTTGTGTGGGGTTGTCATTCAATAATCTCTAGCTACAAAATGTTGGTAATAAAAGATCCACTCAAAAGTGCCCCTGAGTTCTTTGGAGCAGAAGTCCAAGAAGAGTGTTTTCTGTAATGAAAAGGACAGGGGCATTTGTGAGGGCTGGAAGAGGGAGGCTGGGATGTCATCTTAGGCTGACCATGACTGCGTTTATACACAATGGAATTTGGCAGTCTGGATTGTTTGGGCTTTATTTCCATTCACTTAAAACAAGTGTGTGTGGGAAGGAGATTATGGGGAATGGGGATGGAGGAGATAAAATTTATTTTGAGTATCATACATTAGTCATTTTTTTGTCTACGAAGTCACCACCTGAAAAAAAACAGCAAAAGACGTCATTCACAAGCAATACGCTTCGAGAGAGACTTTTATGGATGTGATTAAACCCTTCAAACATCCTAAGCCACTGGGGCAGGAAGCATTCTTATTGTGTGTTCTCACCTGTGAAATGCCATGACTCAGGAAGTACATGAACTTTTCAAACTCTCTGCCTGGATCCATATGTGCTTTGGGAACTGGGAGAGGGAGATAGAATAACCTAATCACTCAAGCCTTGGGTATTTAAAAATTAGACTGTAAATTGCCCAGATGATTTCCATGATTTTCTGTGTCCCTTTCTTGAAAGTAAGTACTGTGGCTTAGCATTCAAAAGAAACGTATTTTTTTCATTTAACTGTAATACTTCAAATTCTGGTCATGGTAATTTACTGCTACACTTGGAACAATCATTATATACACAGTTACAGTAATTCTCCACAATATTGCTTGTGATGGCCTTAATCTAAAACTGATGGACAGGATTATTTTTAGTGTAACCTCGGTATTTTTCTAGAAGGAAAGCAAAAGTCTTTATAAGAGAAAAGAACAAATACGTTTTTTATTAAATTAAAACCTGCATTAATACACATCCAGATAAGTCATTGACTAAACAGATGCCCCTGAGAACAACCTATGATGTGGGATTTTTTCCCTTTCCCAAATATGGCCATAATTGTAGAATACTCCAGACAGCATTGACACCCCAAATGATCAAACCCACATTCAATTTGAATCTTCAAATTTAAAAATATTTTTAAATCATTTTTGAGAAAATCACATGGTAAATGATACCCTTTTTTATAAAATTAAGTAGTAAGTTGTCATTTTGTTTGAGCATGACAATCAGTCCTATGGTCTAGAAAGTATATTTGACTGTTGACTCCACTAATTTTGATCTGTGTGATATTACTTCCTAATACTAATTTTTTCATGCTTCACAGCTGGTTCCATCCACAGAGATTGCATAATTAAATATAAAATACAATCATGTTTGATTTGGCCTACCACTTCTTAATTTAGCAAAGATTGCCATGTAATAAAAATCCAAAACCAAAGACAATAGTCAAACAGTCAAAATAAAGGAAGTGTTATGTACCCTAAAAACCAAAAGAAATCACTTAACGTGTTATATAAGTTTAATACTTTTATGTTTTTCATTGATTCAAAGAAAAGCTTAAATATAATAAATTCATGTGGAGAATCTAAGTTTGGTCAAAACACATGTCATCAGGGCACTCTTTAGTATACTCAAGATGTAAATTTAGTGAGCAATTTTTTGGATTGTAGGATACTCTGAGAGGCTTATCTTTTTAAGCTTTGTGAATTGACTTAACCTTTGAATATTAAGGTGCCAGGCTATTTTTTGATTGGAAATATGTAGCAATCCCTCATTGTATTTCAAGATATAAAAAAATCTTTGGTGGATGACGCCTGTGGCTCTAAGGAGTAGGGCGCCGGCCCTGTATGCCGGAGGTGGTGGGTTCAAACCCAGCCCCGGCCAAAAACTACAAAAAAAAAAACAAAAACAAAAAAACAACTTTGAAAGGTTCATGCTTTGAGAGATGCTCAAGGATCTCTCTGAAGAGAGTTAGCTTTGATTCTTAACAATTTGTTTACCTTCAATATCTGTTTGGAAGAATTTTACTTAGTTGGGTTAGAAGTATATCTCATGTCATTTTTTTTAATTTCATAAAATATATATAACAAATTTGCCATGATAATCATTTAAGTGCACAGTTCAGTAGTGTTTTGTTTTTTTTGTTTTTCTTTTTCAGGCAGAATCTTACTCTGCCACCCTGGGTAGAGTGCCATGGCATCAAAGCTCACAGCAACCTCAAATTCGTGGGTTTGAGTCATGCTCTTGCCTCAGCCTCCCAAGTAGCGAGGACTACAGGCATTCACCACTATGCCCAGCTACTTTTTTTTCTATTTTTAGTAGAGGCAGGCTCTTGCTCTTGTTCAGGCTAGTCTTGAACTCTTGAGCTCAAGCAATCCACCTGCCTCGGCCTCCCAGAGTGCTAGGATTACAGGCATGAGCCACCACTCAGTTCAGTAGAGTTAAACACTCAGATTGTTATACAGCCAATCTCTAGAACACTTTTTACTCTGCAAAACTGCAACTCTGTACCCAGTTAAAAGAATGATTCCCCGGGCAGCACCTGTGGCTCAAAAGAGTAGGGCACTGGCCCCATATGCAGGAGGTGGTAGGTTCAAACCCAGCCCCAGCCAAAAAGAAAAAAAAAAAAAAGAATGATTCCCCATTCCCTCTCCCCATAACCTCGGGTAACCTTCATTCACAGAAATGAACTTGAATGCTATAGGTACCTCGTATAAATGGATTCATAGTGGCTCGTTTCAGTTAGCCATAATCTTCCCAAGAGTCTTCCATTTACAGCAATGTCAGAATTTCCTTCCTTTTTAAGGCTGAGTAATATTCTGTTGTATATATACACTACATTGTGTTTATCTTTTCATCTGTTGGTGGTCACTTGGGTCCCTTCCACTTTTTGGCTATTGTAAATAAAGCTGAATTATTCACAACAGGATATAAACAAGGAAATAGAAACATCTCTTGGAGATCATTTTGTATTTTTAATAAAAATTTTATTTCTGAGAATTGGAAAGAAAAATAGCTTCTGAGACACTCAATCTAAAATATTTGATTAATTCTTTCCCAATAAATTCTGAATATCATTTATAGATGAGCTCTTTCTTGAATGAGCAGTATTACAACTTTTATTAGCTTGTGAAGGATTCTTACGTGATTCACACAAGTGACCTGATGTCTACCTTTTCTTAGCATTTAACTCATGAACAAGAAAAGTCATGGATAAGATTAAATGAGACAAATTTAGAACACTGATGATTCAAGCTAAATCAAAACTTATATTTGATCCTGCTATGAGACTCGTGGTACAGTGAGATGATCTTTAAGTAGAACAGATATAAATTTCCAGTGAAGTAAAATACAGATGTGTTCTCATTTCTCTGTCTTTAAAATTTCACCTTAGTGACTCAACAGTTTTTTTCTTCATTCATTATTTCACTAATTCAGTTAGAGTCTTTGAATCCTTACAAAGTTCCTACTGTAGGAGGCACATTTTAGGGTACTCAGCATATAGATCTGAACAACACAAGAATGTCCCAGCCTATGTGATACTTATTTGATACCGACACGATAGATTATTGCTATTTACCATAAATGAGCAATAATTTCTCTCCCCCCCAATACTTTTTCAGTTCTGAGGAAGTCCTACAAAGGAAAGAAAGCAGGGCAATGTGACAGCTGGCATTTTCTTTGAAGATGCAGTATGAAGTTAGTTCTGAGACAGTGCCAAGTAGAGCAGTGTGCTCTGCCTTGGACTATTAAATGTCACTCTGGCTTTTAACTGGAGAGCAGAACTGAGGGCCAAGGTGTCCGAGCTGAATCATAGGATCAGTTAGGGAACTGCTACATTAGTCTAGATGAGGGGTACTGGTGACTTGGACGAGTGTGCGAATGTTGAGAGCGGAGAGAACGGTGATATTTGGGGTACATTTTAGAGAAAAGGCTTTTTCTATCTGAAAAAGAAAAACGAAAAACAAAAACACTACTAACTGTGCAGGTAAATCCATCCCCACCAGTCTGTTCCTGCCATCACCTGAACCCACACAATCACATGTAGGTGTATCAGTTGGGACACTCGCAAGCCACAAGCAACACATACATCAAATTTAACTGGAATGAACAGCCATGATTACTACTGAGTCTGAATATGCTTAGAGGTGTGCTTTTGCTCAATAGAATGTCCCTCTTATTTTGTAGTTAGTCTCTTGTAGATAGTTCGCTCATTTTTCTAGTTAAGTCTTTTTCTCGTAAACTCACTACAACTTTTAATATCTTAGGATAGCAAACGTTTTTAGTGATGTATGATTAAAATAATTACTTTTTCACATTTTTTTCCTTTTGTCTTTTTTTTTTTTTCAGTTTCTGGCTGGGGCCGGGTTTGAACCCACCACCGCCAGTATATGGGGCCGGCTCCCTACCCCTTTGAGCCATAGGCACCACCCAGTTTTTCACATGTTTTCATTTGCCTTCAATGTTCCTAATTATTTTTTCCATTCAGATAGATTTTAAATTTAAAAAGTTTAATTAAATTTAAATTTAAAAATTTTAAATTTTTATGAATTCAGATACAACAATATTCTTTCAAATTATTTTCCATTATTCTTGGAAACAATAATGCTGTCTGTCTACATAGAAAAGATAAAAGAAAATATGTATGAATACATTTAGTCTCAAGAGATTTATTTGCCTTTTTATTCTGATGTTATAGAAGTATTCTAAGGATAGATAAAAACAAATAAAATTATCATTAATTGAAGGCATTAACTGTTGTTACACTGATATTTCTAATTCTAATTTTTTTTAAATAATGCTTTATGGTATACAGTATTTTGGCTTATTTTCACCAAATAATACATATGTTGTAAATTTTCCTGTCATTTTGTATTTTCTGTAACATTCTTTTAATAATGTCTTTAATCTGTTCAGATACGCTCTTTTTGTTGGGCATTATCCATTTTCTGTTTTCGAAAGCCGTGTTACTAGAGTACCTTGGTAATGATATCTTTATAAACATTCGTGATTATTTTCTTAACACCTACTTCTAAAGTAAGTTTGCATGTCAGTGGTGTATCTATTTAAAAGCTTTCTGGCAGGGCCAGGATAGTAATTTTGAATTTGAATTATGAAGACAAGCTTCCCTAGTTCTAGTCCAGGTCCTGCTCCTGACAAGCTATGCCACCTGGCTATGTTACAAACTCTGTGTGCCATTTTTCTCACTTGTATGCCATCTGTAATAGTATCTACCTCACAACTGTTATGAAGACTAAGTGAGCAAATATATACCATGGCCTAAAAGAGTGTCTTAGCATACGGAGAGAAATTAACAGTATTTCTGTATCACCAAATTGTCCTTATTAATATTGCATCTGTTTAGAATTTTAACAAAATACGTAAAAATTCCTATTTATTCAGACTTGTTATTTTGTTTAAAAATTCCATTGATAATTTAAAATGTTGCATTATTATTTTAATTTGCATCTATATAACATTCTAGCAAGAATGTATGCTTTAAATCTATATGTCAATTACTGATATGTTTATATATTCATTTCTAAATTTTTTTTTATAGCAAGCAAAATTTCTATTGAGAATTTTGCTATTAATAAGATTTTTTAATGTATTGATATTACCTCTTATACCTAGATACTATTAATATTATATGCCTCTAGTTTGTATGTTTTGATCTAATTTTTATGTAGTCTAATATATGACACATATTTTGAGGGGTAGGAATTGTAGTATCATTCTCTTTTATAATATGACTTTCTGTTCTCACCAGCCTTTTTATTTAATTGCTTGAAACTTGTAAACGTTATGGGAATTAAATATAAAGTAAACTGAGAAAATGACATGAAGGCTGTGTTGATCAGTTTGATGGAAGTATTTTGGATTGCATGTGAAAACCCCACACTGTACCCCAGAAGTGCATTAATGTACATAGTTACCATTCAATA
>CAUYQV010044583.1:0-15338 GCA_963574575.1 Galagoides demidoff | reverse complement strand
GCAGGATGGCAGAGTTCCCTCTGGAGCCAATTCTATGCAAAATGCTGATCATGTCTGTGCATCTGAGCTGCAGTGAGGAAATGCTGACCTTTGTATCCATGCGGTCTGTGCAGAATGTCTTTTACAGACTCAAGGACAAACAAGTCCTTGCACATCAAAAGAAGACCAAGTTTCACCAAACTGAAGGGGACCACCTCACCCTGCTGGATGTGTACAACTCCTGGAGGAACAACAAGTTCTGCAACCCATGGTGCCATGAGAACTTTATCTAGGCTCATTCCCTGTGCTGGCCAGGACATTAGCAAGCAGATGCTAGGCATAATGGCCAGGCAAAGCTGGATGTTGTTTCCTGTGGTAAGTCCACAGGCCAAGCGCAGAAGGCCATCTGCAGTGGGTTCACCCATAATGCTGCCAAGAAGGACCCCCCACGAGGGTTACTGGACACTGATTGACCAAGAGGTGGTCTACATCCACCTGTCCAGTGCTCTCTTCCACAGACAGCCAGAATGGGTGGTGTACCATGAGCTAGTGCTCACCACAAAGGAATACATGCGTGAGATCTCCACCATCGACCCCTGGTGGCTTGTGGAGATTGCCCCAGTCTTTTTCAAGTTCTCCAGCGCAACCAAGCTAAGCAAGCAGAAGCAGCATCTTGAACCCTTGTGCAACTGCTATGAAGAGCCCAATGCCTGGAGAATATCCAGAGCTTTCCGTCGACGCTGAAAGGCAAGCTTGTCCATTTGCCTCCCCAGCAGCAGCAGCCTAGGGCTTGGACTTAACTTTTATCGATGAAAAGCTGGTCCTGTGGATACAGCTGTGCTGTGACTGAATATCTCAACAGGACATTTCTAAATTTGACTCATTTCTTCCCTGATTGTAAAATTGAACGGGAACTTAAGCCTGGCTTTGGCCAGAGACTCCAGCCCCTAACACCCCAAGTCTTGGGGCCAGTTGGAATCTCATAGCCAACAAGGGGACACATTGCATCATTTTCAACAAAGGGGCAACTTGTGCAGCCCTGGGATGGGAAGGGGCATCTGAGCATCTGGCACAGGAACACACTGAGGGTCATGGTGCTTTCTGGAGGAGGGAGCCGCTGTGCTCATGTCAAGTGTTGATCCTGCTTCCTGCCCCCTCTCTGGTTCCTATATTTCAGCTAACTTCTTGGAAATATTTATTTTCATAAGGAAACAAAAAAGATGGTTTTCTGTGACTGTTTCTTTTGCTGATAGGTTAAGATATTGGCCTGGGCTCAGGGTTAGGGAGATTTAGTGTCTGTGGCTCTGGTGCACGTGATGGAGAAACCAGAGCCTGGGGCCTCTTTGGGCTTAGACATGACACACTGGACATGATGTACTGCCTAGACCCCCAGTCTTGTCTTTCAGCATCAGAGCTAGCCCAGCACTGCTAGAGGATGACCCTGTGACTGACCACATCCACTCCACAGAGTGCTTCAGCCTGGGTCCTGAGTGCTTACAGATGCTACATATTGAATACAGAAGGCTCACCCCTTGCTGCTTCCCACCACACACACAGTGTGCAGTGTGTCCCATTTCCTTTTGAAACATGCTAAGTAATGACTTCTTTTTTTTTCATTTTGTTTTCATTCTCCACCCCCATCCTAAGTCCTCGATAGACTTTAACAAAGGGATTTTTTTAGTCAAGGCCTCCCTTCTCCAACCCCAAACAGAAAAATGAATATAACACTCCTAGAGCCGGTTTGCACTGCCCCCACTTCTGTGCTCTGGGGCTGTTCTTAATGGTTTATTCCTAGCTCTTGCATGGGGAATCACCATCTCCTAGTGCCCCCTTCACAGCTCTTTTTGTTTGTTTGTTTTTTTGAGATAGAGTCTCAAGCTGTCGCCCTGGGTAGAGTGCTGTGGCGTCATAGCTCATAGCAACTTCAAACTCTTGGGCTTGAGCTATTCTCTTGCCTCAACCTTCCATTAGCTAGGACTATGGGTGGCTGTCCCAATGCCCAGCTATCTTTTTGCTGCAGTTGTCATTGGTTGTTTTAGTAGGCCTGGGAGGAGCTCAAACCCACCAGCCTCAGTATATGTGGCCAGTGCCCTACCCATTGAACTGCCCCCGCCCCCACAGTTTTTAAGGAGGCTCTTTACCTAGGGTAACATCAGGCAGGTTCTGCCAGGCCAGGCTATGGAACCTTCTAGAGAGCTCATCTGGGAGTGTGCCTGTGGCTCAGTCAGTTGGATGCCAGTCCCCTATACCAAGTGTGGAGAGTTCAAACCCGACCCTGGCCAAACTGCAACAAAAAAATAGCTGGGCTTTATGGTGGAAGCCTGTAGTCCCAGCTACTCAGGAGGCTGAGGCAAGAGAATTGCCTAAGCCCAAGAGCTAGAGGTTGCTGTGAGCTGTGATGCCACGCACTCTACCTAAGGTGACAGAGTGAGACTGTCTCAAAAAAAAAAAAAGAAAGCTAGAAAGCTCATCTGGATGTGGGTCTTGTAAAGGAGCCCCTAGGAGATGGGGCACCTCCCACTGCTGCCTCCACCCTATGTTATTGGCAAGTTCTGAAAAAATAAACACTGGAACTGTTGCAGGCCTGTATGCCACACACTAAAAGAGACTATATGACATTCTTGGACATAACAGAATGTGCTTTGTTGCTGGGCAGCAAATAAACCACATTAAAGATAAAATTCAGGAAGAATTCAAAGGGGAGGAATGTAGGCCAGAGAGTCTGCTGACTACAGATCCCTGCCCCTTCATTAAGCTGAGCGACTGCCTCCCAGTTCTGTTTAAGTAAGCCCAGGCCAGTAATCAAGGGCCAGGATGTTGTATTTTAACTTTGAATGCCTTATAGGGAGACACACTGTGAGGACTGACAGGTAGCTCCCCAATCTTAATTCCAGGACCGTCCCCCTGGGGTACTGGTTTATTTCCTCCTTCAGAAACAAATTCCTGTGCATGGTGGCCCAGCCCATCCCAACTGAGTGCCTGGCGCTGACAGTGTTGGCACCCAAGGAAGGAAGTTGGGATTTTGAGCTGAGGTAGGAAAGGGTGTTTAACAGGCCAAATGTGAGGGATGGCAGGGCTGGTTATTTTTTTTTTTTTTTTTTGAGACGGAGCCTCAAGCTATCCTCCTGGGTAGAGTGCCAAGGCATCCCAGCTCATAGCAACCTCCAACTCCTGGGCTCAAGCGAGTCTCCTGCCTCCGCCTCCCAAGTAGCTGGACCACAGGCGCCCACCACAACGCCCGGCCATTTTTTTTTTTTTTTGGTTGCAGTCATCATTGTTATTTGGCAGGCCTGGGCTGGGGATTCGAACCTGCCACCTTGGGTGTACGTGGCTGGCGCCTTAGCCGATTGAGCCACAGGCACTGAGCCAGGGCTGGTTATCTTTCTGGCTTCAGTAAGGAAAAAGATGGATTCCAACTCTGTGGGTGGTTCCTTGACCACCTCTACAGTGGAGCTGGGGTCACTTTCTCTGCTATGATAACACAGCTGGGGTCCAACCTTTTGGTCCATCAGGAAAGCAATGTCAGCAGCAGAGCCATGTCTGCTCTGAGGGAGGAGGCTCTCCAGATTTGAAAGGGGAGCTCTCCTGCTGTTCTCACACAATAGGGACCTTGTTTCTCTTCCCCAACTAACATTTCTGAGATTGAGTGACAGACAACCCAGGAGAAGATGTGTGTCTCCTGTAGAGAGCTGGAATCTTTTTGGCCTTAAAATATACTGTTCACTCTGACCCTCAGCTGGAGCTTAGCTCTGGGTTGCCTGCCCTGCACATGTGCTGAGTCTACCGTGTTTGTGTATGTGGGGGACCCATTGGGGCACTGGTAAGCTCCCTACTGAGTCGGGTCCTTGGTCCAGGTTTAATTCATCAGTCTAGAGCGTGATTTGGTTTTGGCTGTCCCTCTTGCAACCCAAAGAATTTCTACGGGGTGGTTACTGTAGCTGTCTCATTGGAACAGCTTTGAGATTTGAACAGAGTTGCAGGAGTGGCTTGTTAATGAACAGTTTAGAGGGCAGAGGTCAAAATCACAGCCTGTGGAGACCTTTTCTTGGACATTCCTCATCTAACTCCCTCTTTTTCAAGTGTGCATTGTCAGCCCCCAGTTTCCACTCGAATTTTATACCTTCTTCCCACCATGACAGCCTGGCTTTGATGTGGAATTATATCTTTTTTAAAACTTGTTTTTTAAAATTGGTTTTGTATCTCTTGCTCTAAACTGTAAGTCAGTACATTGATGTTTTTGGTTTCCAGGAGAAACTGTTGCTTTTATTTGCAGGTAGTAGTCAAGAGGCATCCTTTCCAGTAAGGGCTGCCCTGGTCTTGGTTCAGTGCTGGGCAGGGCTGCTGGCAGGAGAGGTTCAGGCATTAACAGACTTGGACTGGCCCAGCCTCATGGCAGCTGCAGCAGCAGGGACCTGAGACTGTCTCCTGGGGAGCTGTTCACACATGGGCTGGCTCTGGATCCTCAGCTGCCTTACCACGTCTGCCCAGTCACACTCCCTCCCTGGTGGGCCCTACTTTTTTGGCCTTGCTTTTTCTATCTATCCCTAAAAAACTCAGCCCTAGGACTCCAGTCTCTCCCAAATTTGGCAATGAGAATCTATGTTTTCTATTTCCTGCACCCCTTAAGCCCCGTCTCCTTTATTGGCCAGGACACAGGGCCTGCTGTAGACTTTCTTTACCTTCTCAACTGAGTGTCTTTCTCCTTTGTCTCATTCTCCAGACAAACACCTGGCCCAAAATGCAGCCAGAATAGCAACCTGGAGCAAGGGCAGGAGGGAGAACACACACAGTTGGGGTATGCATGGGACAGCACTATCATGGGACTTAGATGCTCTGTGATCATAGAGCCAAAGACCAAAACTCCCGCCTAAGGAAGCCCCAGGATGGAGAGCCTTGCAGCTCAGTAATCCACATGCTCCCACCCCCACCCCCAGGGGCAGGGAGACCATTGTAAGAACTACATTGAAGGTGGCCAAGGGGCACCCATTCAGATTACTAAGTGCTTTTAGTCCAGCACACAATAATCCTGGGAGGACAAAGAGCAGGTATCATTAAGCCCATTTTTAGAGGAAAAAATGAAGTCAGAGGGGAGCTTTCCTTTTCCAAATCCAAGGCCAGAGCTCTTTCTACCCCAGGACTCCCCTCCATGACAGCAAAGAGGACATGAGAACTAACAGGAGAAGCAGGGGCTTTTATTAAGGTTTGGCAGATGTGGAGGTGGATATGGAACCTCATGGTTGAGCCTAGGCAAAGGCAGAGAAGAGGCTAGGGCCCCTTGGAGCAGGAACTCATCCCTCCCTGCCTGCACCCAGCACCCACTGCCCAGGTTCCTTCTTCACCCTCTCCCTGCCTCTGTGAACAGAGCACCAAGAACTGATGATTGAGGCCTCCCTGGGTGGAGTTTGGAGTCCAGCCTTCAGTGTCCCCACAGTAGGAGACCTAGGGAGCTCAATGAGCCCCCTCACCTCAGCCAGAATAAAATTGGGAAGCTCCTTCTCTGTCCCCTGGAACAGAATAAACTCTTGTTCTCTGTGGTTCAGAAATAGGAGGGGTTAGGCCTCTTAAGCAGGACCTAGGAAGAGGCTGAGCTGGACTCCCCAGAGGGGAAACTGCAGGGGGGTTTCTGAGACTCCACCTTTAGACTGGCCCTTTCTCTACTTCTCCTTCCCAGGGACTCTGGTGAGCAGCTCAGAGTCTGGGTCAGGATGACTGATGGGACAGTGGGGGATCTGCCCCAGAGACATCTGTGGGTTTCAGAGTGAAGGTTTCCCCAACACAAAATTCTTCTGTGTGTACATAGGCAGCACCCACCCGCAGTAGGGGAGGCAGCCACTGGGGACTAGTAAGAGTAGCCACTCTTGGGGCCAAAGGGCTGGGCAGGGCCAGCCAGCTCTGAGAGGTAGGCGGGGCTCTCATCCAAGTGGGACAAAGGGACTGTGTCCTCCTCACTGACTGGCCGGTCAAACTCGGCCTTGAGAGCTGGACGCTGATTGTCTGGGAAGGCCAGAGAGAAGAGGGCCTCCGGCTCGCACACAAACTTGTACACATAACGCTCACCAGCCACCTACAGGAAGGGAGAGAGGCTGTGTCAGCCCAGGGGTGAGGGATGCAGCCTTTCTGCTGGTCCAGGCAGACTTGTTCACTTTTCATATCCATCTCTCCATGCTTCAGGCCTTTCAGTTACTGTTTAGCACTTTTTCGGGAGAGGAAAACCTTGGGATTGTCCACAATTTCTTGTCTTGCTGACTGGCTCATTATCTGTTCCTATAAACTTGCTGAGAAATGCTCTCCTGGCCCTCTCCTGTATCGTCCCACAGCTACTGTTCCCCACCCCCTTGTCCCTGGACCCTTAATCCCTGACCTTCTGCATGATTCCTTTCTCATAATAGTATCGAAGCGAGCGGCTCAGCTTGTCATAATTCATGGCAGGCCGGTTCTTCTGGATGCCCCAGAGCCTGGCAACCTGGAGACAAAACAGTTTTGAGGTGGAGATGCTACTTCAGCAAAGGAAAGGTAGGGGGGCAGGCCAGAAAGAGCACTTGAGATCCACTTGGTGCAAAATGCTTAATCTATCACGAGATTAAGTAAAATTAAAAAACAAAAATTCCAAGCCTTGCAATTAAGCACTGGCGCATAGACTCAGGCTTGGCAAGAATGCAGGTTGGGTGAAGCCAGGATGACAGCAGAGGCACATGCCACCATCTCATCTACAGGGCCTAAACCTGATGGTGAGAAGGGGTAGGGACATCTGAGAGGCCCACCTCTTCAGGCTCAATCAGCTTGAACTCCATCCCCCTGCCTGTCCAGGCAATGAAATGGGCATTTGTTGGGTCATCTAGCAGTGCCACCAGAAATTGCCACAGCTGCAAGGCACCCCGGCGCTGGTAGGGCGGCCCCTCTCGGAATGTGCCAATCCCTTCCTGCTTGATGTCTCCTGAGGAATAGGAAATAGGAGGTATAAGGTTTAAGTCTGCAGGTCTCCCAAGCAACCTCCTCCCTTCTCCCCAGGGGTTTCTCCAAGGGGTCTCTCCTCATCCTTCCCCATGTGTCCCACCCTCTGAAAACAAAATGAAATGTGATGTGATTCCTGCAAGGACATAGTTAGAGGGTATGGATAAGACCTTGGCCCTCCATGAACAGTTACTTCTCTGACCTTCAAATTTCTCAGGGACAACGCAGACATCATCTGGGAATGGTCGCAGAGGTTTCTCATAGCCATAGCCTTGTGGAGGAAGTTGGGGTTGCTCAGATCTGGGGGTTTGCTGATATGAGACCCCAGAGTCCAGAGGGACTCCTGGCCAGGGAGGCCCTCCCTCATGGCAGGGCTCCCTCCCCCAACCTGAAGGGCTGGGCAGGGGCAGGAGGGGGCTGCCTTACCCATGACCCCATCACCTGGAGAGGGCCCAGAGAAGCCCTCTGTGTGGAGGTACATTGATGCACACCCAGCGACATCTGTAGGGGAAGAAAGGGTGGTGTTATAGGTGGCTGGTGTGAAGCTGGGGGGGTAAGGGAGGAGGAAGCCCCTACACACATTCACGAAGTTCTTCCTGCCAGCCTGCTTCCCAGCCACTGTTCTTTTCCCAGGTGCCTGCCCACCACCAAATCCCCAGGGAAGTTCTCCCAGAGGGAGTTCGAGGCTTGAGCCCTCAGCTTGATTGAGGGCTGGGGCAGAGGGCATGGCTGGCGGCAGCTGGGGCTAGGCAAGCTGTTCCACAAGGCCCAAGATTCCAGGGAGCAGCTGTTTCCTGTGAGTTCAGGGGGAGGAGGGAGGGGTGAGATGAACCTCCGGGGAAAGGGTTTGGTGTCCACACCTAAGACTCCCTTGGAATGGGCAAACGTCCGGTCAGCAGGTCAGGTTCCCAGCCCAGCGTGTGTGCGTGTGTGTGTGTGTATGTGTGTAAAAGTGAGAGAGCCAGAACGAGAGCATGTGCCTACACGCTGCATGGGGGGGTGGGGGAAGCACTGGGCATCAGACTGTGTTTTTTCAGAGCTAACAGCAGAGCACATTCCACTTCATTTTATTCCATTCCATAGGATACAAACCTCCCTACTCCACCTCCGGGAGGCGGTTGTGTGAAGCCACTGGTTCAAGTTCCAACCCCTTCCCCCTCCACTCCCACCTATGAATGAGGAGATGGTGAAACCTGACACCTCCGGGAGGAGGCGGGAGGGTGGGCTCATTCATGCTTCCATTTTGTGAATGGAATTCCTGATTCCATTCAAGAAGCTGAGGGGGAGGGGCAGGAGTTCAAGGGCATGAAACACGATCCCCTCCGGTCTACAGCCTTTGAAGGTCAGCAGCAAGAATGCCTCCCCCTCCTCTATCTCAATGCCAAGCCTGGCTCAGGCTTCTGCCTTCAGTCTGAGGACACCAGCACCCATCCGGTTCTCACTGGGGCAGGGTTTGTGGTTCATCCTCCTGCCCTGAAAAAGTGTAGGCACCAGGAAAGAGAAATTCAAAAGTTCTAGCCAGCTCTGAGCCTACTCTAATCTCTGAATTTATCTTTCTAATGCAACTTTGTACATACGTTCAGCACTCAGATTTGGGCATAGTAACAATGTAACAGAAGCCAGGAGGAAAGAAGAGAAGGCAGGGTTTTCTGGGTCCTTCCCGAGAATGCCCCTCCCTCAGCAATTGGGGCTTGGAACTGTAATTATTTATGAAAATGGCTAGGTGTATCTCAGCTCCAGTTAGCAGCCAGGTGGAGCTAAAATTTAAAGCAGGCTCAGTGCTCATAGCACAGCGGTTATGATGCCAGCCACATACACTGAGGCTGGCAGGTTCGAAACTGGCCCAGGCCAGCTAAATGACAACTGTGACAAGAGAATAGCCAGGTGTTGTGGTGAGCACCTGTAGTCTCAGCTATGTGGGAGGCCGAGGCAAGATAATCACTTAAGCCCAAGAGTTTGAGGTTGCTGTGAGCTGTGATGCCAGGCACTGTACCAAGGGCAGCATAGTAAGACTCTTGTCTCACTCTATATATATAAATAAAATAAAATTTAAAGCAGTACCTACTTCTGGTACCCAGATTTCTACAGGGTGGTGGGTTACCCAACCACTGGGAGGCTCAAACAGAAGTAGAATCCACATGTTAACCCTGAATTCTTACTGGGAACCAGTAGGTGTGATAGGCCTGGCTAGTTTCAAGTTCATGTTTCTCTTCATTCAAATCCTTTTGTATTTTTATTTATTTACTTATATATTTTTTCAAATCTTTTTGTATTTCTTAACTTCAGTGGGGACAGGGACCAAGGGCATATTCTATTCATCTTTGTATCCTCAACTCCACATGCTCATTCCTGGCACAGTAGTTTGGTCTTAGTAGGTAATTAAATCTCAGACACCTGTTAAATAGAAATAAATGCCCTAACTTTCCCATTAAGTCTTAAGTTACCCAAGAGTAAAACCTATCTTTTTATTTAAGTTTGATAATTAAAAATGACAATGTGTTTAAATTTATGAAAAAAAAGTGAGTGGGTTGGATGTATGAACCGGTAAACAGACGGGAAGGTAAAAAAAAAAAAGCTCGTGGGGAAACACTCTGGGCTTAATAGAACACTTCACTTGATCACATGCCAACCCGCCTGGCCAGCCCACAAACATGACTTTGTGCCTGCCCTCTCCCCAGGAAAGTCTCTTACCTGAGTCGTAGGTGAAGTCCGTCTGCTCCTGTTTGATCACCACCCCCGCCCCTGGGTACCTGTGCCCATTGACCCCAGCCTGGCCCATGGCCGGCTGGCCTGCCTGCTCGTACAGGGGGTCGTGGTATTCCTGCTTGAAGCTCTGCTGGGGGTAGGGTGGGCAGGGCTCTGACAGCTGGTGTTGGTAGGGGGCTGGGAGGGGTTCCCGGCCCCCTCCTCCTGGAGAAGATGTGAAGGAGTGGCAAATATCCAGGGGCTGCTGGAAAACGGAGCTGGATGTGATTGGATGGAGAAGAGAAGAAAAACTTAAATTAACCCTCCTCAAGCTTGTCCTTCTTAGGCCAGTAGAGTGGGCCCTGGAGATGGGGGGGCAGGGGACTGGGCATGAGGTCCTTCCTCCCCTACCCCACACCCCTGGTCTCTATGGAGAATACTCAGGGTTTGAGGAAAAACTGGTGAGCCACAGGCCCAGAAGTTCAGTGAGTCTCCCTGACTCCTTACCTATGTTCCCCGAGGTACCCATGGCCAGGGTGGGGCTGGGAGGTGTTGGAGGATCTCAGGAAACTCCGTTGTTCTGCCCGGGGAAAGGGCTGCAGGGGTGACTGTCCAGGGGCACTGGGGGTGGGGGACTTGATGGCGATTTGTCTGGGTGGGTCATAGGCACTAGAATTGAGAGGGATATGAGGGGGCAGAGAAGTTGGGTGAGCACCTTTGATCCCTTCACCCTCAGGGATTTGGGAGAAGGAAGGATAGAGGCAGCTGAGAAGAGAATGGCAGGAGTCATAAACTTAGCCCCTAATGAATCTTTTTCTCCTTCCTTCAATTCTGCAACTGGGCCTCATCTTGAGAATGCCTTTCCCTGGCTCAGCCTAACCGGTTTGAGTGGGATGGTGGGCCTCCTGCTGGAAACAGACTTGGCCTTAATACACACCCCTGAGGCCCTCTGCTGCATCTTCCATTCTGTCTTAGAGGAAATTCTTAGCTGTATTGCTCCCTTACAGGAGCCAGGAAATCCTCTCTGTTGTCTAACTTCCATCTCAACTGCTGCTTCTGCTCAAGAGCACCTCCCAACAGCCTTACCCTACCCTCCTCCGGGCTCGGCTGGGGCTCACCTGGAGTAAAGGCACTGCTCGCCATGGTGGTAGGGGAGTGGCGGCCTCCTGCTGCAGGACAGGGCCGGGTCAGTGCAGGGACTCTGGGGCTCCTTCTTGATCCTGGTGGTGGGGCTGTGGAAAGCTACTGCAGGGGGGCAAAGCAAGGCCAGAGCCTGTCACAGAAGAGGCAGGCAGGGTGTCTGACACCTGCTCTTTGAGGCAGGGCTGGGTGGCTGAACAGCCTCCTCCCCTTTCTGGGTGTCAGTTTTCTGGAATCTGTAGTTAGATGCTTTAAGAACATTTTGGCTATTTACATTATGTCTAGTTCTATACCTCAGGCTAATATCCAGTATGAACCAAGGAAACTGTCTCAAGCTCAACATTTAATGCAACCACAAACCCTGGGAAACACCTTCAAAGGAGTGAGCACCTCCAAATGAGGGCTGGTGCCTTTCCTGAAGGCCCTGGAAAATTCCAAAGCAGAGAAATATTATTTTATTTGGGGGATATAAAGAAATCTTTTTCAGGTTAAAGTTGGATATCAGCCAACTTAAATGTCAGCTGAATATTATACACATCCTCCCAGTTATCTGTGAAGAACACTGGCCTTTCCTATGGCCTCTGCTGGGTTCTCAAACTCCAGCCACCAGGCTGAGCAGCAAAGTCGTTTCCAAGCTAGAGTGAGTCAGAGTCAGTCTCACTGCAGTCCAAACACCCTGTTTGGAATAAACTGTTCTCTGATGTTTTCAATTCTTTGTGCCCTGTATAATTTCACTGAAGACAGCTGAGAGCAAAGTATCTGACATTACAGCAGGGTTTCCTGATAGTGACACTATCAACATATGGGCCGGGTAATGTTTAGATTGTGAGGGGCTGTCTGAGCATCATAGGATGTTTTTGCCGTCTCTGGCCTCTGCCCAGATGTCAGTAGCATCCTGCCTTCAGTTGTGGCAACCAAAAATGTCTATAGGCACTGTCAAATGTCTCCTAGGGAGGCAAAATTGCCACCAGTTACATGAAAATAACTTACAACATTAGAACTTAACCTGGGGAGCTGGCCCAAGCCCTTTACTTCAGAAATAAGGAAATGGTGACCTCTCTGAGGTCACACAGCTAGGACGGGCAAGCCCCAGATTTGAGCCAAGGTCTTCATCTCCCAGTTACTACCCTAGTCTTTGAGACCAAACCCAAGGAAGGATAGGGGACCTGACCTTCACACTTTTTTCTAGGGGAGAATAAGCCAAGCTCCTTGGGGTCCCTATCCACAAGGCTGGCTTCCCGCCTTCCCTGCCCCATTCCCTCCCTGCCAGGGCTCTCTACTCACAGTTTTCTGAATGGAAATCAGGAACGAACTGCTCATCACTGTCTGGTACCTGAGCTGCAAAGAGAGGTTAGAGGTGAGTCTGGGTGGGGACCCTGGCTGGTAGCCACGGGGAGGCGCCTTTTCTGCAGCCTTGCAGATTAGCACCAGCCTAGAAAGGGAACAGAGCCCTCCTTAGACTGAGGGCAGCTCCACCCAGGTCCTAGTGCCGTCCAACGCTCAGCTACATTAGCACTCAGAACCTGTCTGAGCAGATTCCAGTCTTTTTTTTTTTTTTTTTTGAGACAGAGTCGTAATTTGTCACCCTCAGTAGAGTGCTCTGAGATCATAGCTAACAGCAACCTCAAACTCTTGGGCTCAAGCGATTTTCTTGCCTCAGCCTCCCAAGTAGCTGGGACTACAGGCGCCTGCCACAATGCCCAGCTTTTTTTAGAGACAGATGGAGTCTTCCAGTTGCTCAGCCTGATCTCCGAACTCCTGAGCCCAGTCAGCCTACCTGCCTTGGCCTCCCAGAGTGCTAGGATTACAAGCAGGAGCCACGCTTTGTCTTTATTTCCTCCATTTTTCAGAAGTGAAAACATCCCTGCCCCTCAGAGTTTCAAAGCTCCCTGGGGCTCACAGCAGTCACCTCTGGACTAGAACTAAATTCTGTGCATTTAATATAAGGAGCGCTGGCCCAGGTGTATTTTAAACACCATCCCAGGTGATTTTGAGATGTACAAGAGTTCTAGAGCCTGGGAACAGGGGTGGAATGAAAGAAAGAGGGAGATTGAAGGGAGGTGAAAAAAGGATGATAATGGGGGAGCAGGAGGCCAGGGGCTGGGGACCATTGCAGAAGGCACTTTGTACACTTGTACACTGGCCAGGTACACAGGTGTCTCAGTCCTTTGATGTGGAGCTAGGAAGGAAAAGATTCCTAAGGAAAGTAAGAACAGCAGCTCATCCATGGCCTCTAAGCTGGATATCAGACTCTGATTTCTAGTTCCTATCCTGGCCTCCCCTGAGGTGGGCTTCTCAGGTGCAGAGCTCAGTAAGTACATTCTTGATTCCAGAGTCTTTGCCCACTTTTGCCCCTTTCTCAAGAATAAATAGATCACAGCAGAAAGGGCAAGGGTAGACAACAAGAAGAACTTCCTGATAGTCCAAGAAAAGAGTGGTTTTTAAGGTGATGCAAAGGAACTTGTAGCCCAAACACTGGACTCTCATTCTCTGAAGACTTCTCAGATTAGAAAATGGGGAAACAGATGAATAAAATGCCTAGGGAAGCTCAGCACCCGTAGCTCAGTGATTACGGCACCTGCCACATACACAAAGGCAGGCAGGTTCAAACCCAGCCTGGGCCTGCTAAACAACAATGACAGCTGCAACAACAACAACAACAACAACAAAAATAGCTGGGCATTGTGGCAGGCACCTGTAGTCCCAGCTACTTGGGAGGCAAGAGAATCGCTTGCGCCCAAGAGTTTGAGGTTGCTGTGAGCTGTGATACGACATCACTCTACTAAGGGTGACATACTGAGACTCTGTCTCAAAAAAAAAAAAGAAAAAAGCCTAAAGAGTTCAGAATGGCTGGTCAGAGGTATGAGATGGCTGGACAGCACCTTCACAGCTCTGGCCTATACACAACCCCTCCACCTTTTCTGCTTCCTCCAGGTCAAGGCGCCACGGTTCTTACTTGAATTTCAGCCACAGCCTCTTACTGCAACTACCTACTTCCGCTCTCACCTCGTATAGTCTGTGGCTCTTCATATAGCTGTCAGTGATCTTTTTACAACAGAAATCAAATCACTTCTCTCTCTTGCTTCAAGTATGAAATCCAAACTCTTACTCTTGGCCTCCAAGGCCCCCAGTTTTGGCCTTGCCCACCTCTCTGACCTATCTCTCCTTGCCTGTCCTTTCTATCCTCAAATCTGCTGAGCTCCTTCCCTCTTCCCCAGATTCTTGCCTGAAATTTCTGTCTGGCTATATTGGTCTTAGCTCACTTTGCATCTCTTCAGATGCCTTCCCTGATCACCCACACCAAAGTGGCCTGTCCTGGCTCTTTACTGCATCTCTTATTTTTTCCTACTTGAATCTATATTTTTGGATATGGGTGTGGGGGAGGGTTGGAGACAGTCTTACTCTGTTGCCCTGGCTAGAGTGCTGTAGTGTCAGGTTAGCTCACTGCAGCCTCGAATTAATGGGCTCAAGTGATCCTTCTGCCTTAGCTTCCCAAGTAGCTGAGACTACAGGTGCCTGCTACCACACTGCCTAATTTTTTCTCTATTTTTTGAAGAGATGGGCATCTCACTCTTGGTCAGATTGGTCTCAAACTCCTGATTTCAGGTGATCCTCCTGCCTCAGCCTCCCAGGATGGTAGGATTACAAGCATGCGCCACTGCACCCTGCCTGAGCTTATTAATTTTTATTTATGTGTTTATTGTCCATCTCCTTCATCAGAACATTAAGCTCCGTGAGGGCAAGAGCTTTATCTGCCTAGTTCATCTGATTCCCCAGCATCCAAAGCAGGGTTTGGCTCAGAGTAGACATTTAAGGCATTATTTGTTGACTATGTGAATAAACACAATGACCCTTTGTCCTCAGGCAGGGGGAGCCAATAACCTAACCAGCCTAGCCTTCCCCCGCCCCTCCACACACATGAGGTAACACTAGAGGCAGGTCCTCTCTGGAAAAGCACGTCTTACAAGGGATATTTTAGATTGTGATAAGTTGTTTGGCCGGAAGATTCTTCACTGACTTGCTTTAAATATCAGAGGTGCCAAATGCTTTTAAATATAGGTTTATAATTAGTTGGTTTCTTGACAGATGGGGAGAGAGAATTTACAAATCAGTAGCCACTGGCAGCTAATGAAGAACTTTTGACAAGTTAACATAATACAAATCAAATCAAATAATTTCAGGGGGCAAGAATCCCTCGGCCAAAACAAACACACACAGCTGGCACACATCTTCTCAAGAGCCCACCACAAAAACAGCTGGTTCAAAACTGGTCTGATTCAAGGATCACCTGGACATCGTTAAAAAACAGATTCCCTGGCTCGGCGCCTGTGGCTCAATCGGCTAAGGCGCCAGCCACGTACACCTAAGGTGGCAGGTTCGAATCCCCAGCCCAGGCCCGCCAAACAACGATGGCTGCAACCAAAAAAAAAAACGGCGGGGCGTTGTGGCAGGCGCCTGTGGTCCCAGCTACTTGGGAGGCGGAGGCAGGAGACTCGCTTGAGCCCAGGAGTTGGAGGTTGCTATGAGCTGGGATGCCATGGCACTCTACCCAGGGGGATAGCTTGAGGCTCCGTCTCAAAAAA
>CAUYQV010044582.1:0-27732 GCA_963574575.1 Galagoides demidoff | reverse complement strand
TTTTGAAGTTGAGTCCCTGGGATTTTCCAGGTATAGGATCATGTCATCAGCAAAGAGTGAGAGTTTGATCTTCTCTGACCCTATACAGATACCCTTGATCTCTTTCTCTTGTTCTGATTGCAATGGGTAAGACTTCCATTACTATGTTGAATAGCCGTGGAGACAGTGGGTATCCTTGCCTCATTCCTGATCTGAGTGGAAATGTTTTCAATTTTACACCATTCAATATTATATTGGCTGTGGGTTTTCTGTAGATGGACTCTATCAGTTTAAGAAATGTCTCTTCTGTGCCTATTGTCCTAAGAATTCTGATTATGAAAGGATGCTGGATATTATCAAAGGCTTTTTCTGCATCAATTGACAGAATCTGATGGTCTTTGTTTTTTATTTTATTGATGTGATGTATTATGTTTATAGATTTGTGTATGTTGAATCAACCCAGAAACCCTGGAATAAAACCAACTTGATCATGGTGTATAATTTTTTTTATGTGTTGTTGAATTCTGTTTGCTAAGATCTTATTGTATATTTTTGCATCAATATTCATTAATGATATTGGTCTATAATTTTCTTTCTTTTTTGGATCTTTTTCTGGTCTGGGGATCAGGGTGCTATTTGCTTCACAAAATGTGTTCTTTCTTTTTTTATGCTTTCGAAAAGGTTATATAATATAGGTACTAGTTCCTCTTGAAAAGTTTGATAGAATTCAGATGTGAAGCCATCTGGTCCTGGACTTTTCTTTTTAGGGAGACTTTGTATTGTTGATGGTATTTCAGTCCTTGATATAGCTCTATTCAAGATTTCTAACTCTTTCTAGTTGGGTCTAGGAAGGTGGTGTGCTTTCAGGTATTGGTCCATTTCCTTCAGATTTCATATTTTTTGGATTATAGATTTTTGTAGTAATCATTGAGGATTTTCTGAATTTCTGAATTTTCTTTGGTTATTTCTCCTTTATCATTTCTGATAGACCATATTAGGGGTTTTACTTTTCTATTTCTGGTTAGGTTGGTCAAAAAATTATCAATTTTGTTAATGTTTTAAAAAAACCCAACTTTTTGTTTTGTTGATCTTCTGAATGATTCTTTTGTTTTCAATTTCATTTAATTCTGCCCTAATTTTGGTTATTTTTTTCTTCTGCTGGGTTTGGTATTGGAATGTTCTTTCTTTTCCAGTTGCTTGAGATGATCCATTAAGTTGTTGGTTTCCTCTCTTTCTGTTTTCTTGATAAAGGCTTCCAATGGTATAAATTTCCCTCTTATAACTGCCTTTGTGGTATTCTACAGGTTTTGATAATTTGTGTCTTCATTACCATTTAGTTCCAAAAATTTGGTGATTTTCCTTCTTAATCTCATCGTTGACCCAGCTATCAGTCAGCCTAAGATTATTTAGCTTCCATCACTTTGTTTGAGTATGAAGATTCCCATTGCTATTGAGTTCAACTTTTGTTCCATGGTGGTCCAAGATGATACAAGGAATAATTTCTATACTTTTAAATTTGTTGAGGTTAGACTTGTGTCTTAGGACACAATCTATTTTGGAGGATGATCTCTGGGCTGATGAGAAGAATGTATATTCAGTTTTATTAGGGTGAAATGTTCTGTAGAGGTCTATAAAGTCCATTTGTTCTAGGGTCAGGTTTAAGTCTAATATTTCTCTGTTTAGTTTCTTCTTGGAGAATCTATCCAAAACTGTCAAAGGGGGTTTAAAATCTCCAACTATTATAGTGCAGGAAGATATCAAGTTGTTCATATCCATTAAGGGTCAGCTTTATCAATTGAGGAGCATTCTGGTAGGGTGCATAAATGTTAATTATCAAAATCTCTTCATGTTGAGTATATGACAAATATGTAGTGACCTTCCTTATCTTTCTTTATCTTTGTTGGTTTAAAGCCAATTGTATCTGCTACTAAAATTGCAACCCCTGCTTTTTTCTGGTTTCCATTTGCCTGCATTATACAAGTCCATCGCTTCACCTTGAGTCTAATTTTATTCTTTAAGGTAAGGTAGGATTCTTGTATACGGAGGATATCCAGTCTGAGTTTATGCATCTAGTCATCCAGCCTGTGCCTCTTTTGAGGATGATTTAAACCATTCACATTAATTGAGAGAATTGATAAGCCTGGTTGTGTTTTTGGTGTTGTGAGTTTTGGATGTCCAGTGGAAAATTTTAATCCTTTCACCACTGTGGAAGTTGGGTTTTGTTCAAAAATTTCTGGGTGAGTTTACTTTGGAGGTAGAGCATTGCACTGGTCATTGTGGAGGATGGGTCTGAGAATATCCTGGAGAGCTGCTTTAGTTATGCAAATTTCTTCAACATGTCTATGTCATCAAAGTATTTGATAGCTCCATCACAAATGAAATTCAGTTTAGCTGGATAAATGATCCTGGACTGGAAGTTGTTTTGTTTTAGGAGATTGAAGGTCAAAGACCATCTTCTTCTGGCCTGAAACGTTTCAGCGGAGGGAGCTGCAGTTATTCTGATATTTCTCCCTTTGTAGGTGATGCTTTTCTTATGTCTGACTGCTTGCAGAAATTTCTCCTTTGTCTTAACTTTGGCAAAGTTGAACACAATATGTGTAGAAGATACTTTATTTGGATTGAGTTTTTCTGGGGTTCTGAAACTGTCTGGTATCTGAAATTCTGTATCTCTTGCAATGTTTGGTAAATTCTCCTCCAAAGTCTCTTGGAGTAGAGCATCTGTACCTTTAGGACCATCCTCTGTTCCTTTGGAAATTCCTATAAGACGAATGTTTGGTCTTGTGGAATGATCCCACAACTCTCTCAGGGAATGATAAGTTTGTGCTCTCCATTCATCTGCCTCTTTGAGTGTTTGGGAACATTCAAAAGCTTTATCCTCAGTTTTAGAGATCCTTTCTTCTGCCTGGTCAACTCTATTACTAAGGGATTCTACTGTAGTTTGGAGCTCCTCAACTAACTTTTTTGTTTCCTTGAGCTCTGCTATCTCTTTTCTCAGTATGTCCATATCTTTGGTGACTTGGCTTTGAATTCATTAATTTCTTGAGACAACTTTAGAACTACTCTTTGGAATTCAATTTCTATCTTTTCTTCCATTCTATTTATCTTGTTTGCAATCCATATTCTGAATTCAGTTTTTGACATTGCTGCCATTTGTCTATGCATGGCATCTTTAGTTATATCTCCTTTGTCATTTCTTGGGGGGTGATCTACTCTGGTTATTCATGTTGACGTAGTTCTTCTGTTGGGTCTGCACCATATTTATTTTCCACTGTTTGGTTATTAGAACTGGTAGGGTGAGATTGAATTGGGGTTCCCAGGAGGTAGAGATAGCCCCTTACCAAAAAGCTCAAGGCTTTATAACTGTGGCTTATCTCCTACAATTTTACAAAGGCTCCTTTCAGAGTTTTGACTGGAGACTCTGATGACCTACTTGGTGAGATAGCATAAGCTAGCTCTGTTTTGATATCAGCCAATCTCTATCTTATCCTTAGAAACCATAGTATTAGGTTTAAATCTTGACTGAAGAGATGTAAACAGCTGCGGCACCCAGCCCCCACCCTTCAGTTCTTTTCCACTACAGAACTTTGAAAGTCAACCTTAGAATGTTCCTGAGTGGACAGCCCCAGACATGGATTCCAACCAATTTGTCTCAGGCAGTGCATACCCTACCCAACAGAGAGGGATTCAAGGACAATCTAGAGCAAAGGGATTCAAAGCACAACTGGAGCTGGGGATCCACACTCCCACCTGCTGGACTCAGTCCACACTATTGTCTGCTTCTGTACTCACAGGCCCAGCTGGAGCCAGGGACAACATCCCCACCCACTGGTCTTAGTTCACACATAGCTAGGCTCTGTTTGCCAGACCAGTTGGAGTCAGGGCACCATGCCCCCACCTGCCAGTCTCAGTCCACTGTTCCCAGGCTCTATTAGAGTCAGGGCACTGCATTTTGCCCTCATGTCTCAGTCGTCACCTGGTAAGCCTCTGCTCACCAGCTCTGCTGGAGGCAGTGGAGCATGCCCTAGACCTCAGGTCTTGGTTCACACCCAGAAAGCCACTGCTCAAGGGTTCTGTAGGAATCAGGAGACCATGCCCTTGCTCTCAGGTTGCAGTCTGTGCCTATCAAGCCTCTGTTCACAGGCCCAGCAGGGGCTGGAGAGCAGCCCTGACTGCTGAACTCAGTCCACATGAGGCAGCCACTCTCCTGCTGTGGGTGCCATCAGAGTTGGGGGTTCTGCACCCTGTCCTGCCAGACGCAGCCCAAACCAAGGGTCAACACTACCACTAGCTGGGCATAATCATAACCAGGAGACTGGTCCTCCTCCCACTGAGGGTCCCTTTCTTCCTACATCCTCTTTCTTACCCCATTAGTCATAGATTCTGTCCTGATGGTTGGCAGTTTACACTATGCCCAGATCTCTCAGGACAAACCAAACACTCTGTGTTCTGCCGGGGGCAGAACTTCAGACCACCATGGGAGTGGGGGAAAGGGTGGACTGGGAGTTTGGACTTGTGGGGGAAAATATCTATTCAATTTTATGCCTGGCAGGGTGGAGTCTAGGTTCATAAGTGGGGCCTCCCTGGAGAAAGAGACCTGGAGTTTAGCAACTCTCTCCATTGAGGTAAAATGAGAGGTCTTTTGTTCCCTGCTCCTTCACAGATAACCTGCGGCAGACCTCCTGCTTGGGGAAGGAGTCTCCTGTCCTCTAGTCAATAGGCTTTGTATCTGTAATTTGTTTTCTTGAATTCTCTTCCTTGGAGTTACAGTTTGCTGAACTTCTTTCTTGGTTCAGCACCCTATCTGTGGCTTCATAGAGTCCAATTCCATCCAATTTTTGTTCCTCTGCTCAGGAGCCTCTGACAAGGGTTGCTACCAGTCAGCCATCTTCCCAGAATTCTGACCTGTGCTGTTTTTAATGAGTTTTTCTGTGGCTGGAGACCTGTTGCCTCTCGAAAGCATGGAGCTATAGCATGGAGGAACGGAGCCACAATTCCTATAATTTAAATGTCTGTTCCTCATGGGTTTACTGATTATAACAGCTTCACTGTCCTCTAGATCGGGCACAAGACACATTAGGAGGCAGGCTTGACAAGTGAAGGCTGTTTTCTCATAGAAGATGAAAGAAGTGATTTACAGTTTACTCATAGAGTTTGAAACCACATGAGAGAAAGTTCTCTGGGGACTTCCCAGGGGAGGGAAGCTTTGCTCTTGTTCTTTCCTAGGGTTGGTGGGTTCTGTACTTTGTTGCTACTTCTTGTGAATTGGCCAAGTTTTTTCTTTACTCACCAGAGTGAGAAAAGGCAATCTTCCAAAGGCAACCTTCCACACTACCAAGAGTGGCCTTGGTCAGTTTTGATTGATGTTGAATGAATGTGATTCAACAATGTTAGAAATGGGGGTGTAGATGTTCTTTTATATCAACAGAATCTATATGCTAGCTTTATTTATGCAGCACATATTTATTGAACATCTAATGTATGCTAGATGCTAATAACATAACCATGTATAAAAAAGATATGGTCTCTGCCTTCATGAAGTTTATATTCTATCAAGGAAGGCAGACATTAACAGATAGGAACCTCCTTTCTGGCTGTTTCATGTTTCCTTGCAGGGGGACATCAATTTATGGAGGACTCCTGGCTTCTCTGAACTGAACCTATCTAGCTTCATACTTCCCTCCCTCTGCCTTTTGGGTGGGTCTGTCTCCTCTGAGCCTGTGCCTCTGAGTGGGAGTTGGAGTAGGGTTTGGGGTCTTCTAGGTTTCTAGCACTTCTGTGACTGCATAGGCCTGTCTAATTCTGTGGTTCAGATTGAAAATCCACTGATGCCAGCACCTAAGCCCAGCCTTTAGTACTATGTTGTTGATATTTGATCCTTATCTCTCTGACACCACTGTCTCTGTCAGTGAATTTAGAATTTGGGGTGGGATAGGTTATTGGGTCTGCAAATCTTAATACTGAAAATCAATTTGGTGCTTTTACTAGGGGAACCAATAAAGTCTAATTTCTGGACCAGTGGTTTTCAAATTATGCTCAAAGGAAGGAGGATTATAGGGAACTGGGAGGCCTGAATCCTATTTCTTTCACAGTGTCTTCAGAGAGAGCAGATTTGCTTTGGTCTGTTTTAGGTATTAAGCTTTCACATACACATTTTGAGCTTAAAAAGAATTTGAAATGAGTACTTTAGACTTGTAGCTGTCAAAGCTCTAGTCCACAATCCACAGTTAGATTTTTAAAGTATCATGCAAGCTGATTTATGCTCTATACGCATGCATGCTGACCTCAATATCTGTAGCATAATCCATTTTATTCTATTAGAAACAAAGGTTTGGTTAAAGCTCACTAAATTGATTCCACAACACTCCTGACATGAAGTTTGAAAAATGCTGCACTAGATCATATTCATATTATCTAAGGGATTCTACCTTGACAGGCCTCTCCTCTGTCAATGATCTGACCTTCTCCTAATTGTATCTTTTTTGCTGTGCTGTATATGTCTCATTCCTTTTGGAGCTTAATATACTATTTGTTTTCTGAATGCAAATAAATTAGGGTTAAACTTATAAAATTAAAGTCCCTTCCAAGAAAGTATTGTTTTATTATTGTTATTATTGCTGAGATTTTAACAATACTAAAATAATGTATTATATTCCAAACTTGGCAGACATTACTAAATATTGCTCTTGAGGCTTATTGTAAACCATATCATTATCACTGGCCTGTTTTGTTTTGTGTAATGGGATAGTTTTCTATCAAATCATGATGGTGAACAAGCTGACAAAAATTCTGAAGTTCCTCACTGAGTTTATAGTCCCCTGGAGTGTTTCTTTTACAGTGGTCCCCACAGTTTAGATACAGTGGTTCTCAACCTTTCTAATGCCATGATACAGTTTCTGTGGGTTGCACCCTCTAGGTTGAGAACCGCTGGTTTAGAATGAATTATTCATGTAAGCCTGTTTACCACTGCCACCCCATTCTGGACAGTATACTATCCAGAAAAGGGCAGTTTTTGAGTGGATGAGGAGGCTGGTATTATTTTTGTCCTCAAGCTAATGCCTGGACAGTGCAGTTGTGTGTGGTATGCTGAAAAAAGGCACAAGGGGACAGAGGGACAACGTTGGGCACAAGAAGGTTCTGGTGTCCAGAGGGATGTGAAGTGCTCTGCAGGAAAAGGGGCAGGCAGGAAAGCAGGGCCACTTTCCTGATGGAGTTTTGAATAGCCCTGCCCCCCTCCTCCTTTCCATCCCCCAAGTATGTGAAGTCGACTTCAGAGAAATCAACACCGAGAAGTCAACCTGCCACTTACCTTTCATCTCCAACACACAACAGCTTCCAGCAGGCAGAGCTTCTGAGAGGGGTTTGTCTCCAGATGGAGGATGAGCCATGTTCATGCTCAGTAACACTTGGCCTCACCTGATGCCAGGTTCAGAGAGTCCTCTTTCCTGCCTTCTGGAGTCACCACTTGTTTGCTTGAAAAGACTGGGCAAAGTAGGCAAACACAGGTGTGGGCTGTGCTGGCAGTGCAGCCCTTTCTCCGATTCAGGCTCTCTCTGGATGGTGCTGGCTGGTAACCACAAGAACGAAGATCTCATCAAGCCAGCACTGGCTCCCTGCCCACGATGACTGGTTGGAGTCAGCTCCCCTGGTGTTGATAATAAGTGCAGCTTCAGGCCTCCACCCACTGGGCCCAGGCTGGCATCTCTGCGTGCTGTCTGACTTGGGCATATGGCAGCGTGGAAAGAGCCTTTACCTACAAGCAGCAGACCTGGTTTCTCATCAAGGTTTTGCCTCTGGCATACTGTACATATGACTGAACCTCCCTGTGCTTTATTTTAAATGGAGTTCCCAAGCCCTAATGTTGCCCAAACTTTGTGATTCTTTATCTCAGGGTGTTATTGAGGTTGAACGTAGATAAAGCTTGAATGAAAGTCAAGGCTGTATCTTGAAGTGTTGAAGGGTGTCCTGGTGGAGGTGAGAGAGACACAGGGCTTCTGAGACTGGGCTGGGATGAGGGAGTTCTGGTGACTTAAGGAAAAGAAAGATCCTGCTCTCAGAACCTGTACCATACTCAAGATGTGACAAGGCCTCAGAAGGGAAGTGTGGACAGGGGAGCCCCTTGAGAGGTTTGGAGTCCTACCCTTCTGTCCCTGATGTCACTGGAGATTTCCATCCTGGGCAAAGCAGCAGCACAGCCTCAGACAACAGGTATCTTAGCCATGGCTGCTGTGGGCCCAGGTCTGACAGCTGGAGAAGATTTCCCACCTTGGTAAGGTAAGACCCCCGGGCCTTTATACCTTTGCAGGGGAAGACCTAAGAAGGCATAAAGTTTAACTTCTTCAAAATCCAACAGAATGGGGCTTGGAGTCACAATTTTATTGATTTGAAGAAAATAAGAATAAGTAAGGCATCACGTTTTCAGAGACCCCAGCAAATGAACTGAGCTCTGTACTGTATTTGTGTGTCACTGTATCTCAGAAAACACTGGCCTTCATTCTGCACACTTCCCTGCCAGCTGCCTTCTAAGGACACCAGCACTTCATGCCAGGCTGGCCTAGATGTGGTGTGGACACAGCCTGGAGCAAAGAGCAAGATGAATATTTTGGGGCGTGGAATCCAGTGCACAGGTAGGTGAGTGGCCTGGGCAGGCCCAGGCAGAGCTGTGACAGCCCCTCAGTGGGGGATGCACCCCTCAGGGCAGCATCAGGGTAGCTGTCCACACACCCTGGCCAGGGGTCTGGAGCTTCGGCTGAAGCAACCCAGAACCGATGTATTGTCAGGGCTTCCCCAGCCCTGTGTTCATGCCCTGTTTCCTGCCTTAGGCCAAGACTGAGGAGAGATCCTTTAAACAGAGGGTCAGGAACCTGGAAAACAGTGGAGCCAAAACTTCTCCTTAGCTGTAATGGTTTCCTGAAAATAGAGACTTTGCCTCGGCTTCCAGACCCAATTCTCTTTCCACACTTTACAATTCCCAGTCAGTCAGATCAACATGCCTAAAAATAACCACCAGCTGGACCCACAAAGTTCAGAGCGGTGCATTTGCAGCCAGTGGAGAAAGTCTGAAGTCTGCCTCTGAGGTTCTGGAAGCTCAGCTGTGGCGCGCTTGCCAGAAGGGCCCTTCAAGTCGTGTTATTCTTAGCACCTCTCAGAGTTGCCATCACAGAGGCAAGTGCCTCTGCCTGAAAGTTATAGAGGTCACCCAAGGACAGCGGCTTGAGGGGAACTCTGAAGAGGAGAGTGTATTTTTAGTGCATCTGCTGAGGTCTTTATGCTGCCCCCTCTTCCTGCGCGCTTCCTCAGTCTCCCTGTCAGTCGCCCCCCTCCCCATATCGGTACACTTCATCCTTCTCCTGGCCCAGAGACTTCCATGGTGCCCTGAGTCTGCCTTTCCTGGCACCCCCGGTCCTGAACCTTGTTCTTTCATCAAAACGAACACGTCTCTCATTCAGAGAATGAAGTTAATCTGATGAATAAATTCCTAACAAAGTATAGAAGTGAATGGGTTTAATAGTGCCCATTGTATAGAATATGGTTGTGTTTTTTATTGGGGTAAAACAACCTATCATACAACCTATGATACAGTTTTCCATCTTAACCATTTCTAAGTGTGCTGTTTAATAGTGCCAAGTACATCACTGTGAGATGCTTAGAGCATCTATTGCTGTGAGAGATCCTTAGAGCTTTTTCATCCTACGGACCTAGGACCCTGTATTCATTAAACAATTCTTCATTTTCCCCTCCTCTCAGTCCCTGGTAACCACATTATGCTTTTTGTATTTATGAATTGGCTACTTCGGTATCTCATGTTAAGTGCAATCATGCAGCATTTGTCCTTTTGTGACTGGCTTATTTTACTTAGCGTAGTGTCCTCAAGTTTCATCTTTGTCGTAACATGTGACAGGATGTTCTTTTTGTAAAAGGTAGAATAGTATTACATTGTGTGTATATGGCATATTTTGTTTATTTGTTCAGCTGCTGATAGAAATTTGGGTTGCTTTTACCTCTTGGCCTTTTACCTTTTGTGACTACTGCTACAAAGAATATGGGTTTTCTTTCTTTCTTTTCTTTTCTTTTTTCTTTTTTTGAGAGTCTTATTTTGTTACCCTCAGTAGAGTGCTGTGGCATCATAGCTCACAGCAACCTCAAACTCTTTGAACTCAAATGATTCTCTTGCCTCAGCCTCCTGAGTACCTGGGACTTCAAGTGCCCACCAGAATACCTGGCTAGTTTTAGAGACAGAGTCTCACTCTGGCTGGTCTCGAATGCCTGCGCTCAGGCAATCCACCCACCTCGGCCTCCTAGATGAACATGGGTTTTTGATACCTCTTTGTGATCCTGCTTCTGATTGTTTTGGATATGTATGCAGAAATGGGATTGTTCTATCATGTGGTAGTTCTGTTTTTAATTTTTTGAGGAACTACCACACTATTCCAAAGCAGTTGCACCATTTTATGATTCCACAAACCACAAGACTTTCCACCTCTTTATATCCCTGCCAACACTTGTTATTTTCTGGGGTTTTGTTTGTCTGTTTGTTTTGTTTTTCTGGTAATGGCCATTCTATTGAGTGCGAGAGTATGCCTGTATTGTAACAGAAGATTTTCATGCTTCAACCTAAAGGAATGATGGCAGTGCTGATTTCAGACTAGCGTATACCGTGGGAAGATGGTAGGTATTTGAGTCGGGAGATTCTTGTTGCATCCCTCTAATCCCATGCCACAGGCCTCAACAGAGTCATTATTTGTCACCTGAGTGACAGTTGGGTCACCTGTCTGAGCTCTAGATAAGATTACCCCCTCTATGCCTTTTTCTTGGGTACACAGAAAAATCAGATTCAAAACACAGGATTGTGCAAATTTCTGGAAGGTTTATTTTTCATCCACTCCTCTCCAGTTATAGGTTCTGCTTGTGTTATGCATTTTTTTTCTCTCCTAAATAATCCATTCTTGTTTCGTTTCACATGAATGAAGACCTGGAACTGAGTCACTTTCCCGGATTTCCCAGAAATCGCTAATTACTTTGCGTGGGCAGCGTATTTCAGTGATTTTTAAGGAGAGGTTTACATTGCAGACAAGCGAGCTATTGAATATTGGAATGGTACTCCCGTTTCCAAAAGCTCTGTGTTGGACCATCCTGCCTCCCAGCCCTTGTTTTCCCTGTCAGGACACTCTCTTCAGCCCTCTCCCCTCTATCTCCTCACTTTTCTAACTCCTACTTTGCCAGGACTGTCTGCTGCACCTGCCAGAACCATGTGAAAGTGATGAGTTCTTGTCCTCAAGTTCATGCCTCATTTCCCTCTCAATGTCAACACACTTCCCTCCTCTTAAGAGAAAGACAAGAACCCTGAAGACTGGACCACAGCTTCTCCCCAGCTGTGATGGTTTCCTGAAGATAACCTCTTTTCCTCAACTCTTATACCCAGTTCTCCTTCCACACCTCAGAGTTCCCAGGGAAGCCGAACTGTCCTTCTTTTATTACACTCAACAAACGAACTCCCTCCAAATTCTGCTGTAAACCTTCCTTTGGAAACCCAAATCTCCAAGTGTTCCTCTAACTAAAATACCCATTTCCTATCTATGAGCCCAAAAGACAAGGGGAGATCTTGAGTTTTCCTGAAGTAGGTCTGCCCACCTGCCTTGAGAGGATAACAGTTCTGAGGAGTGTTTGTTTTCCTTCTCACACCCGAGACCTATTCTGTGCCAGTGTTGCCGACAGCTGTTCTGACTGCCTGCTTTTGGGAAGGCTTCTTAGAGTGGTTGAACACTGAAAAAAGGTAGGATTCTGATAAATGTGCTTCCTTGCTTTTTTCCATGGAGCTGAAATCAGGCCAGCTGAGGACATTGTTAGTCAAAGATGTTTGACTCTTCATTCAAAGACTCTCTGCACTCCCCATGAAAGCTGAACTTCCAGAGTCCCCAAGATGCTGGCTTCCTAACTGGATAACTGTTTTGTGCCTTATTCTCAAGCTGGTTGCTATTTGTAGCAGGAGGCTAAAAGGAATTTTAGACTCGGTAGGTCTCAACTGTAATAATATACTCCTTGATCTCACCTACATGGTTGAGACCCCTGCTCCTTCTCTCTGGGCAGATATCCTCCCAGGGAGTCTGGCCTGATTACTGAAAGGTTGTCATAGAAATCACATTTAATTGCTTCCTCTTACTATATATGGTAGGCTAGAAATGGTATCAGGAAGCTAATCTTATAATCCTTTTCTTCCTAATAGAAGAACAGTGGAATTCTGTGGGCCAGAGAAATGCAGGCAGCTGGGAGTTGAACTTTAAGTACCGGTGTAGTAGGCACCAGCCCTCCTGTCCTGTCTTGCAATGGTGACAATGACGTACTCAGGAGGCAGCTGGAGATTGCAAAGGAGCCAGACTGCAGAGGTCATGGGGAGTGGGAGAACGTGGAATGACCTGGAAAAAATGGTAAAAGGAAATAGTATGTCAGCAAATTTGAAAGCTGAGAAAGAAATTTTATGTCCAAATATGGTTCAAATTCACAGAAGTTATCTTAACTATCCTATCTATGTGAAAAGAGATTGTAAATAAGGTGCAGCAATGGGAACAAAAATCTACTTCCTCTGTAATAACAGACAACTTGTAGTTTCTGGAATGTGCCATGCTCCATCTGCCAATCTTGTTTCCTGTATCTTTAATACTTTCACTGCCTGCATCTCACCCACTCCATCATTTCTCCCTGGATTACTTCTACCAGTCCTTCAGATTTCAGTATAGATGTAATTTCCTTAGGAAAAGAAAGGCCTTCTTCTTAGGCTCCTAGAGACTGTGTGAGGTGCCAGTACAAGTCCCTGAGTTGGCAATTGGATATGTCCTTATGTATCTTTCCTCTTATGTCAATACTAAAGTCTCTGTTTTGTTCACTGCTGTACCTACAACATAGAGTATAGCAGGCCTGGAATATTGAGGGCAGCCAACAAATATTTGTTGAAGGAATGGATGATGGGATGGATGGGTTAGAAGAAAATAACTGTTTTCATGTCTTCCTTAGACTAAAGCCAAATCTTTTATGAGTCCAAATCATTTATTGACATTTTTTAATGAAAAAAAATTTAGTTTAAAGTTTTTTGTTCACGTATATTTAATATTGTATGAGGGTAATTGTGGCTATGGAAGAATGCTTTATTAAGGGTGGAATCTTGGCAGAGTCAATCAAATAAAGCTTACATAGAGTGGCTAAAGAAATTTCCCAAAGGCCAGAGTGGTGAGCTTTGAATCCCAATTTCTTTTATATGTTTGGTCATTGGGTCATCATCAAACTAAAGGGAATTAAAACTTTGCTCTGAGGGAAGTGGGTCCAGTGAGTATCTTAGACACTCTTCTATATGACACATAATGACATAAAAAGTCTGCATACAAATCTATAAATCACAGACAAATGTTTTCGAATGCAGCAGACCTCGTTATTTTGATGGTACATAATGTCTACAAGATCTGGTAATATAAAATGACTTTGGTTGCTCTATCTGTCTGCCTATCTGGCCGTTTATCTATGTATCCATCCATCCATCCTTCCATCCATCTCTATCTCAGGGGGGACTCTTAGAAATAAGGTCTAGATGTTACTCATCACAGTACTCTTCCACTATTTTTAAATGCTCATTCCACAGCCATTAATTTTGGCATCGACATCAATCTTGCAACATTTTCTATATGTTAGCACTGCCAAGTGGAAATAACAGAAAAAAATGAACAATAAGAATAACAACAGCAAGTTATTAAATTTCAAGCCCTCATTTAATTTTTTATTGTTAACTTTTATTTTTTTACTTTGATGAAATATTTCAAGCATGCCAAAAGGACAGAATAGCATTTCATTTTCACTTAAATAAGCTATTACATTAACTTGATTTTTTTCTTCATCTAAAACAGGTTTTCCTTTTCAATGTTTGCCAAAATTATCAGAACACATTTCCTTTTCAATGTTTGCCAAAATTATTTCATCTGACAAAAGTACAATTTCTAAGTCGCTAACAGAATTTTTTTTTTTTTTTTTGGTGAAAAGTTTTAAAATAAGATGTGCAGTTAAATACAGGCCCTTAAAAATGTACTCCATGATTATGGGAACCAGGATTAGAAAATAAAAACATGCATGCATTCCAGAATTATCAGTGAGAAGCAGCAGCGAATATTTTATTTTTAAAATTCTTCCATCATGTGAATGTATTTATTTTTAAATAAAACAGATGAAAGGCAATCTTGACACATCTAAAACTCGTGTAACTAAAGCCATAGTTTTTCTGAAGCCAAGCATATGGGCTTGTGAGTGAGTTCTAAACATGCACACTTTAGCTTCCCATCCTTCTTGATAAACTTTATTAAAATGACACTAAATTGTATTCTTTCACCTACACATTTGATCAGTATTTTTTGTCTTTCCTTTATGTGCTGAGATAGGTCAGCAGTTGGCTGTGGCACTTGCCCTTATCCTGTGTACCATCCAGAAAGATTCTCCATCCACCTAAATGGTAGCCTTCCTCTCAGTGAAGCTGTGCACAGAACAGAATTACAGAATTATTCCTCATCTTTAACGTGACAAGCATAGTAACTACCTTACAGCATTGTGAAATTTTAGGGTCGAATATTTAGAACAGTGAATGACATGTAATAAGAGCTCAATAAATGTTAGCTAAAAACTAAATTTAAAGAAGCCTAGAACTATATAGTTGCATTGCTAGGTAAATTGAAAGGTCAGGTAGAGTTTAACAATCCAACCTCCTCACTTTCTGGCTGAGGATTCTGATTCTTATTGAGGTTAAGTGGCTTTCTTAAGGTTGCAGGTTATTGTTAAGAGGAAGAAAAATGAACCCCCATTTGCTTAATTTCTGTCTGAAATTTGCACTATAGTAGCTGCCGTAGAAGTTGCATGCGTGTGCAGGGGGAGAATGAGCAGTGTAGTTTCAAGCACGTGGCAAATGTTCCATCATGTTTATTGCAACAATATTGAACAAAATCCTTACCTCAAAGGAAAAACTCTAATGGTGAAAGAACTTTCAAAAGCATTCCTGACTTGCGGTTGGATGTTTTCATTCCGGTTGAGCATAGTCCGATTTCTTAAAGACACCATGCTGGCTAGTGGTTTATATATGGTGTGATTTGCTTGGGTCGAGTCCACGGAAACCTCGCTCCATGAATACAACCCCTCCATTGTTTGCTGATCAGGTGCGGACTCCTACCTACTCACTGCCTCTGGCCATGAGGCATGTTCACCCTGGCAGCAGTTTCTAAGATTACCATAGATGTCTTCTTGGTTATGGAGATTTGAAAAGCTGAGAGAAAGTTTTCCTTATATTCAACCCAACTCTTTTAGTTCCAGAAATGTCAGGGAGCTGTGGAAAAGTAACAAGTTCTCAATGTTTCTCTGTGTACAACGTCTGGGGGACCTTGAGTGGCACCATGTAAGTACATAAATTTTTAGAGTACTAGGAACCACAGAACTCTTTAACCTACCACTTAGGTAGAAATAGTCTACTAAGGGTGCGGAGACAGAACAGGCACACTTTCTAAGGGAGAAGGAAGTTCTGTTTGTTCTTGCCCCTACCTATACCTTCAAGGTCATGAAAGCATCTTGAGGTGCCTTCTCACATTTTGTCGCTTTTTTGAGATTAACCTCAGTTACTGCCTAAAAAGCTGTGTGTCTAATTTTAATGCCTCAGTTTGTATCAAAATCCCCAGTGAAGCAGGCTATGGGCCTTGGGTGGGCAATTTTACAATTTAGGAAGACAAAGGAGAAGAAAGGAATGAAGAAAATAGAGCCTGCTGTCAATATTCATTATTCTGGGGGGAGGAGCCATTTGATTAATGACATTAATCCTTGAATTGCGGGACCAAGCGTCTTTTATTCTACAACTGCAAACATAGTTATCCTTTGGTTTTTATTTCACTATCTTTTTAAAAAATTTCAGATTAATATGTGGGTACATACAATTAGGCTGGATAGCGTGTTCTGCACGGTCGAAGTCTGAGTTGTAATCCTTGGCTTTTATAATTCAATGAGGATGTGGTGCAGGGCAGTGAATCTCAGGGTGTCTGAGTAGCAGGCACTTTTATCCCCCAGGGGACATTTAGCAGTGTCTGGAGACATTTTGGGTGGTCACAGTGGGGGCGGGGTGGTATTGTTGCTACTGGTATCTGGTGAATGGAGGCCAGGGCTGCTGCTAATCATCCTGATAGGAGCAACATGGCCCCAACAACAAAACATTGTCTTGTTCAAAATGTCAATAGTGCCAAGTTTGAGAAACCCTGGTTTGGGGGCTGAGGCCATCATTTATGGAGCCAGAACAACTGGATTTCACTTTATAACTGGTGACATTATTTAATCTCTGTTATTCAATTCTCTATCTGTAAAATGAGATAAAGGCGATCCTTTCCTTTTCATGAGGATTAAATGAGTGTTTATATATAATATATGCAAGTCCTTAGGGCACTTCCCAGTATATGATCAGGACCACAGAATATTAGTTGTTATTTCTATGCAAAACATCACAGGGTATGTAAAAACCATCAGAACAATGGAATCTCTGCACAATTATATTTTTGAGGAGAACGTGGCTAAAAATCACCTTGAAAGGGATTATCAGTATAGGCTGATGAATTTGATATGACCTATAAGACACTGGAATCCACATGGCAATGAAACGTGCCTCTCTGTCCTTACTGTCTGCTGCTTTCTTCCTGCCAATGATGTTTTATGCTGTGGAAAGGGGAGAAACGTCAACACCCAGTCCTAGTACATCATGTATGGTTGGGTGGTATTTGAGATTAGTTAATAATAATGTTTGTAAGACTTTTAGATGACCAAAGATGTGTGAATTTTCTAAGTGAATATGTAACTGTGAGATGGAAGTAACAGGAAGGCTGCTGGAAAGGCATTTGAAAATTAACTACTCATTTGGTGGGGTTGTTGGTAGCCATGACAAGTGGAGGCACTTGACCTTTCAGATAACAAGATAATTCTCTAAAAGGCCTGAGTAAGACCTTGAAAGACCTTGGAAACCAAAGTTGGCAGTATTTGTGGACAGAGACAACAAATTATCAAGATTTATTCTCCCATTAATCATATAGTCTAAGGTGCCACAAAGAAAACATTTAAGTACACATAGCAAATTATAGGTGTTCAGCAGGGAAAAGAGGCCTGAATTGGCTGAGCTGACCTGTCTGAAAACTATGCCCAGAATTACATTTAATCTAGTGGTTTTGATTTGCATAAGAGTCTAAAAATATATCTATTAAGCTCCATTAGATAGTCCTTGACCTTGAGGTCTTTATTTTATGTGTTGGATAATTTCAGCCACCAGAGGACACACACTGGCTTTTCCCTATCTGAGATTGTTTCTCTCAGAATGAAAGTTTTAATTAGGAAGATGCTTAATATTAGGAGCCATGACACTCAGGAAGGCAATTTCACAAGGTCTCTGGAGACCAACTTAAAAGTCACTGTTTCAGGCCAGCCTGTGAGAAGTGCTCATCTACTCTAAATATTTGTGAACCTAGCAGAAGCTACATAGTATTACTAATATCCCCCAAGCCTCCAGGAAATACTTCTTCATATGTATATTCACTTTTAGGCTCAAGGGTTGCATGTCATCTGGTTCTGGAATAATCTCATCGAGAAAGTGAAAGGGATCTCTGAAAACGAGCTAAGAATAACTACTCCTTTTGAATGCCTAATACAATAGAACCAATAGCTTCCCTACATTGACTGCCTTCTTAAGTTGACCTAATTTCCATAGACCAGACATGCACCACATGTATGTACCAGTATGGTTGGTCTAGTTTCTTATGCTGGCCACCTCCATGTGATGACCAGTTTGTTACTGTCTCTTGAGGGGTCAACTTACAGAGGTTCTACTGTATATGTATAATCAGACACAGTCCAAGATATTTTGTAATAGACACTTAAAATTATTCTGTCCAGTTAGCAAGCAATATAACCAACATTTAAAGAAGTCAGGTAATTTGTTGAAGATCACATAGCTGGCAGATTGTGGTGCCAGGATTTGGCTTCAAATTTATGTCTGCCTACAGCCCTCTCTGCTATCCAGCTGTCTCTTGAGCCATCAGCACGTAAAACACAGTTCTCAAGCACTAACACCATTCAAGGAATGAGTGAAATTGGGGAATGAGGGAAATTGAGATGGGCTGGGGATCTGAATTTCTGTCCTTTTCTGAAATTTCAAAATACGGGGATCCTAAATAGTTCATAATATCACTACTGCCTTGTCACACCCATAATTCAGATACTCTCTGAGGGGCATAAGAAATATCTCTGAGTAACGGAAGAAAAATGGCAGGCTGTAGGGGATCCGATTACTTCCTCCCATAGCTACTACTATACTAAGTCACCATCATTCTCATCTGGGGGATTATAATAGTTCTCCAACTAGGTTTCCTGTTTCTAGTCTCATGTCCTTACGGAATAGTCCCCTCACAGCAGCTGGGATGATCCTTTAAAAAGGTAAATCTGGATGTCACTCCTGGTTCATAGTGGAGTTCTTTTTGAGGAGCACTTGGCTAAAAATCACCTCCTCCAGAGGCCCAGTGTTGCATTTAAAGTAAAATCCAAGCATCTTTGCCTTGCCTTTGAATTTTAATGCTCCTTCTCCCTGCTTCCCAAGACCTTCTCTGTCCAAGGTCCTTTGAACTTGCAATACTTCACCTAAAATGTTTTTCCCACAGCTCTTTGTTTTTTTTTCTTTTTTTTCTTTGAGACAGAGCCTCAAGCTATCCCCCTGGGTAGAGTGCCATGGCATCACAGCTCATAGCAACCTCCAACGCCTGGGCTCAAGCGAGTCTCCTGCCTCCGCCTCCCAAGTAGCTGGGACCACAGGTGCCCGCCACAACGCCTGGCCATTTTTTGGTTGCAGCCATCATTGTTGTTTGGCGGGCCCGGGCTGGGGATTTGAACCTGCCACCTTAGTGTACGTGGCTGGCTCCTTAGCCGATTGAGCCACCGGCGCCGAGCCATGGAGGAGTTTTAGAACTATAAAATGGTAGAAATGAAAGAGGTTTCTAGTCTAACAACCTGTTTTTACTGAAGAGGAGATGGATGTTCAAAAAGGTTACAGAGACTTACCCCAGATCACATAAGTCGTTATGAGAATCCTCACTAGAATTCAGACACTTATGAAATCTTATGTCTCTTGTAGTCTCAGTACATTAAGTTCTAACTGTTTTGTTTGTTTTTAATCTGTATCCTGATTTTTTTGCCTATCGTGATTTTTTTTTTTACCTGATTCTCTCTCCTACTCCTTATTTTAGGCTGGGATAGAAAATCGTCAGCTGGACACAGTAGATTTCTTTTTGAAGAGCAAGGAAAATCTTTTTAATTCATCCTCAAAATCTTCTGTACCTGATAGGTTCGATCACTTCTCGTCTCATTTATATTTAAGAAGTAAGTAGAATAAAGGCTAATCACTTTCAAATTATTGTTGTGTTTTCTGATGACCTATTTCCCAAAATTCAGTCGGATTTTATATTTTTGTGGAAACCTGAGAGTGTTGTCAGAATCTGTAAATGTTCTTAATTCTAGATGGGGTATTTATTGTTTATATCCCTTACTGTGTTTTGTATTCTGGGTATGCATGAAAAAGAGTATAAAATTCATTTGGAAAATTGCCTGTCCTTACAACCATCTGAGATATGTATTGACAATATGGCTTCCTGAGTTATGAATTTGTACTTAATGTAAGAATTTTCACCCTCTTTGCTTTTTTTTTTTTTTTTTTTGAGACAGAGTTTTACTATGTCGTCCTCTTCAGAGTGATACATGTGGCATCATAGCTCACAGCAACCTCAAACTCTTGGGCTTAAGCGTTTCTCTTGCCTCAGCCTCCCAATTAGCTGGGAATACAGGCGCCGGCCACAATGCCCGGCTACTTTTCTGTTATAATTGTTATTGTTGTTTGGCAGACCTGGGCTGGGTTCGAACCCTGAACCTGCAGCTTTGGTGTATGTAGTTGGTGCTCTAGTCGTGAGCTATGGGCGCCGAGCCTCACCCTCTTTGCTTTTGTGCTACATTACCAACACTTCTTTTCGAGATTTTGGCTTTCATTTTTAACAAATAGGAAGCCTAACTTGGGCCTGGTAGCTCTGCAAATCCTCTCCTTAGAGGAATAGGGTAATATAATGTGTTTTCCCCTTGTTAAATAAATATCATAGGAGACCCTTGTTTTGGACTAAACTCCTGTATGAGGCTCCAACAGACTAGACCAAAAATCAAAATGGAGTCACCCATGCTAAAATTCCACTAAATTGTTCTCTGACCTTATGAGAAATCAGGAGAGTTTTTTTGTTTGTTTGTGTTACAGTTTGGCCGAGCCGGGTTTAAACCCACCACCCTTGGTATATGGGGTCAGTGCCCTACCCACTGAACCACAGGCGCCACCCAAATCAGGAGAGTTTTTAACAGCCAAATTCTCAAACAGGCCAGTTTCAGTCTTCAATCAGCATGACAGTGAAGCTCCTTTTGCTATAGCCTTTATGCAAAAGAAATAGCTTGAAGTTAGCCGGCTGATGAGCTACTTTTCTACTGTTCTGTCTCCCTGTGCAAACCATACAAATTTGTAGCTCTTGTCTGTCTATAATACCAAGTTTGTGAGCTTTTTGAAAAGTAACTTTACTACAACAAATATGCTCTTTGTTCTTTGCTTCCGCTTTTTGTAGCTCTTGTCTGTCTATAATACCAATCTCCTCTTCTCAGCTCATTGGAACACTTTTTCTGTTACATGGAATAAAGTGTTATCCCATTCTTGAATTGTAAAGCCGAATGAGACCTTTAAATTTGTTGTAATTTTGTCTTTTGACCTCGGTACATAAAGTTTTATAATCTCCTTTTTTCCTACTTGGTAATAAAGTATTTTTCCTACATGGGCTGCACCATAATTTACCTAGCCATACTCCTATTAGACATTTAGATTGATTTCAGTTTTTTAAACTGTTGACAATATGCTATTTATGGCATGTGTGTGTGTTGTCTTATACATATAATTATTTACTTGAGATAAATTCTAGACCTGGAATTTTCAGATCTAAGCAGATGTTCAATTTATATTCCTAAATACCTTGATAAATTGTTCTCCAAAAAAGTTTTTATCATTTAGCACTGTAGCTATGTGGAGAAAATAACCGCCTTCTCTTTTTCTATTGTTGTAGTGTTATTCTCACTGAGTCTGTGATTGTGAATTAGATATTTTCTTTTTTCTTTGGGACAGAGTCTTAAGCTATTACCCTGGGTAGAGTGCTGTGGTATCATAGCTCACAGCAGCCTCCAGCTCTTGGGATCAAGTGATCCTCTTGCCTCAGTTTTTCTCTTTTTAGTAGAGACAGGGATCTCACTCCTACTCAGGCTGGTCTCAAACTCATGAATTCAAGCAATCTACCAGCCTTGCCCTAGATATTTTATTTTTTTAAAAAATTCTCTTTTGAGTACAGAGTTTGGTCTCCTCCTCCTTAAATTGCCATTTTTTTGTATGCTCCAGGTTTTTATTAATCTGACTGAATTTATAGAAAAAGACCTGGTTTATGGTATTCAATGATTGTATGCTCGTTATTTACATCTGTTTGGTGGTCAGTAATTTCTCATTCCACTCTTACCTACACTGCTAAAGGGTAGGTGGAGATGGGTCTGGAATGAGAAGCCTGGAAATAGCTTTACTGCTTCTCCTAGGGGAAAACTCAAGTTTCCCATAATTCTCACTCACATAGATGTAACCCTAAAGGTGGAGTCAGTGCCAGGGTAAATAGGAATCACTTCATTAGGGCCATAAGCTGCAAATAGAGGATTCAAGGGCCCACACTTCTTGTTTTCACTGCATATTTAAGAGAATGGCTTTGAAATCATACAGGGTTAAGGTAAAGTTTTGGTCCTGTCACCTTTTTTTTTCCCCCTTTTACTGTTATTTGCATTTATTTTATGTTGCATCTATTCCCATGCTGTAAGTTTTTGTTTCTTTAGTTTCTTCTGAGATATCTTTTTCCTCTGGGCCACCTCTTCTGGTTTGGGAATAATTTGTTCCTTTTTAGTAAGGATCATTTCAGTGTGGCACAGGGAGCTCATGTATGGGTTAATGTGACCATCAGCTCTGTAAGTTCGGTGATGCTTCTTGGGTGCTTTGTTCACTTGGATATGCTCAATGACCAGAGAATCTATATCTAAACCCTTAAGTTCAGCATTACTCTCTGCATTTTTAATCATATGCAGCAAAAATTCAACACGATTTTGGGCCACCACCTCTGTGTCCAGCCCCACTGTTTGGCTTGGGCACCCCTACCAATTCCACCATTGTAACGTCAGAATGGTGCACATTGTTTCTTTAAAGTGACATCCTTCAGATACTTGGTGGCTTTTCATATATGCATACCCTTGATGGCCTGGAAGATTTGATCACCTCAGGCCACTTAGGGGAAGAGCTGGCCTTGTCACTTTCTAAATTATTTGGGCCAAGTTACTTATCCTATCTGAACCTCAGTTTCCTTATTTATAGAAAGGAGAATATAACACTTACCTTTTAGGTTAGTGAAAGGAATCAACGAAATAGCATTTATAAAACACCAAGTATAATACGTAGAAGATGTAAGTGGTCAGCAAAATGATAGTTACTAGTAGTAACAGTAAGTAATAACTATTAGTAATTAGAATCATTGAAGTTTATAGGTAATAAGTCTTCATAAAAGTTTGTGAGCTTTTTGAAAATAAGATATTGGTCCTTGTTTTGTGTATTTGGCCTCTTGTTATTTTGGATATGCTGATTCTATTGGGAGTATCCTGGTGTTCTTTATGTTAATTTCCTTTGGTTTATTCTCAGATGTGGAAGAGCTGACCCCAGCATTGGATTTACTTTGCTCAGCAATTAGAGAGAGTGATTCTGAAACCCAAAGCAAGCACTTTTCAGAACAATTGCTTAATCTGACACTGTCTTTCCTTAACAAACAAATAAAGGAGCTTTTTATTCACACTGAAGGTAAGAATAGCAACAAGGAAGGGGGCAGTTATGCCATTTCTGTGTCAGGACAAAGATACAAGTGCTGTTGCTACATGAGAGAGCATAAGCCAGTGGAGTGCCATTTGCTAAAGCTGAGTAAAGTCAGTGTGTAATTAAGGGAGTGAAATGGGTTTTAATACTAGAAAAGCTGGCAGAAAGACCCGGATTAATCATTATGAAGAAAAGGAAAATATTATATTAAAAAACAGAGCTACTACTTGTAAATAGGAAAACCTTCAAACATATTGCTTGAAATTTAAAAATGCCAGTTTTGAATTTTGGCATTCTCTAGAATTGTTTATAATTATGACAGTTCATGGTGTATATATTCTTCCTCCGTATGTGTATATATACATACACATGGTCGTACTCACACCCCCCATACACACACACATAAACACACGTGAATTCACACATTGGTATTTTCCACAGAGCTAGATGAACATCTGCAGAAAGGAGTGAACATTTTGACCAGCTACATTAATGAACTTCGAACTTTCATGATAAAGTTTCCTTGGAAGTTGACAGATGCTATAGATGAATATGATGTAAATGAAAATATCCCCAAAGGAAAGGAGAGCGATATGTGGGAGAAACTCAGCACTGAGGTAAATACAAATAATTATTATTTATTTTCCAGACTCAAAGGATCTGAGAAAACAATAAAAGAAACAGAATTTAGATTCTGTATACTTGTGATAAGAATCTTTGGCAAGAGTTTTAGGTTTTGGCTCGGCGCCTATAGCTCAATTGGCTAAGGTGCCAGCCACATACACCTGAACTGGCGGGTTCAAATCCAGCCCAGGTCCACCAAAACAACAATGATGGCTGCAACCAAGAAGTAGCCGGGCATTGTGGTAGGCCCCTGTGGTCCCAGCTACCTGGGAGGCAGAGACAGGAGACTCGCTTGAGCCCAGGAGTTGGAGGTTGCTGTGAGCTGTGATGCCACGGCACTCTACCCAGGGGGACAACTTGAGGCTCTGTCTCAAAAAAAAAAGAGTTTTAGATTTTATAGGTTTGGGGGTTTCTGGGCATGACTTCAGATGTCTTCACGCTCCATTCATCTAATTCAGAACACTTGTATGCTCCTTTAAATGTCAGCTCTGTCCATCTGGGTCCAGTAGTAGACGCTCAACCCCTAAGCCATGTGAGTGGTACTACTGTAGCAATATTCCCTCACTGGGTAGGGCGTAGCACTTTGGACTCATGCGTTCTGCCTGACCACTGAATAAATGGAATTGTTGCTGGTGATTAAAACTTTGGAAATTTTTATTTTATTATATCATTACTTAGAAGTACACTTCGGGGCAGTATCTGTGGCTCAAAGGAGTAGGGCGCCGGCACCATATGCCAGATGTGGCAAGTTCAAACCCAGCCCCAGCCAAAAAAAAAAAAAAAAAAAAAGAAGAAGTACACTTGATTTTGAATCCTCTCTGAAATTCTAGACATTTTGCCAGTTAAATTTTCTATGTCTACCTATTTGCCTTTCTTTTAACAGTCGAAGTTAATATACCAACATGTGCTGACCTCTGTGTGACTTAGGGCCTGGAAGAATTCCTTCACCCACATGGAAAGTAGTGGTGTTAGAAAAACAAAAGCCAAAATAGCTTAACATAGATGATCATAATCAGTAAGAAGTGAGAGTGATAAGGTTGAGATGCTGCCAGGTTCTCAAGACTGCTGCTCTTAGGGCAGAGGGATTAGAAGTACCTGGTATGACTGTACTTTCTGTATCTCTTATTCTCTAACCAGACATTATGTATTCCTTTCCTTCCACTCTTTTGGCTGCTTTTTCCTGTCTCTTTGACAGGTTTTTCTGCAGACCCTGTCTCCAGCTACATGCATATTGTACATGTGCATTTATATGTACACACAACTTTGTATACGGCTTAATGGGGTTTGTAGACCCCTTGAAAATCCCAGGTTAAGAATTTCTCCTTTCTGTTCTCTCTGATATTTAAATCTTCAGGTTTTATCATTATTTCTTTTCACTTGGATTATTGTAGTAACCTAATGCCTCAATATCTTGAGCTTAAATAGCTTTCAGTCCATTCTCCACATTGCTACCCAGATATTTTTCCTAAAATATATAACTGATTATATATATCATCTCTTGCTTTTAAAGCCTTTCAGTGGATCCACATAAATTCTAGCATAAAATCCACCTCACATGTAAGGCCCTTCATGATGGAACCTCTGCTTTTTTTTTTTTTCAGATCTCATCTGCTTTTTCTCCAGTTTATTGAGTAATTTGGAGTTTCCTGAATACTTGATGCTGTTTCTTTCCTTTTTGCCCATGCACACGATGTTCCTTCTCTTTGGGACACCTGTCCTCTTTCCTCAGTATATGTATGGAACACTTATGGGTTTTAAATTTTTTGCCTCATCCGTTATCTCTACTAAAAAGCCTCCCTCCCTCACTCTCTTCCTTCCTTTCTGATCCTTCTTCCCTCCCTTCCTTCCTCTCTCTCTCTCTTTCTCTCTCTACTTTGTCACCTCTTTTAGATGCTCTTCCTGGGAAACCTTTATCACAGCCCTTATAATACATTATTATAGTCAGTGCTTTATTTGTGTGTCTTTCACATATTTCACTAGACTATGAGCTCCTAGGAAGCACAGTCTTGTGTTTTAGTTAACTATATCCCCTGGGCCTAGTCCCACATCTAGTGGTAGATTTTCAATAAAGGTCCCTTAGATGTTCAATAAATATGTAAGTCTCATGTTGACAACATCATAATGAAATAAAAAGAAACTTTAAAGGCAAATGTCTTTCTTCCTTTCCTAGGAAATTATTGCCAGTGCCATTTTAAACAACAAAATACCAGAGGCACAAACTTTCTTCAGGATTAACAGTCATTCTGCTCAAAGACTGGAGGAGGTGATCAGAATAGGCCTAGATTTGGTCTTTGACAATTTAAAAAAGAACAATATAAAGGAAGCCTCTGAATTTTTGAAAAATATGGTGAGTGGTATAATTGTTCATCTGATACTATTCTTAAAATGGATGTAATACAATTTCTAGTTACTATAAAAATTAATTTATATTCATAGTTGGTCACAAACCTTAAGAAATATGTATAGTCTTTACTAGGAAATAATAATGAGAACTTTAATGCTAGGAACTTCCTGGGTTTTTTGGAGATAAGAATTCACTCTGTTGCCTGGGCTAGAGTGCAGTGGCGCAATCATAGCTCATTGTACCCTCAAACTGCTGGGTGTAAGTGATCCTCCTGCCTCAGCCTCTTAAATAGCTAGAATTACAGGTCCTCCCGAGTAGCTGGGATTACAGGCATGCACCACTATTTTTGGCTAACTTTTCTATTTTTTGAAGAGACAAGGTCTCACTGTGTTGCTTAGACAGTCTTGAACTCCTGGCCTCAAGTGATCCCCTGTCTTGGTGGATCACTCAAGTGCTGAGATTACAGGCATGAGCCACTGTGCCTGGCCTGTGAGAACTTTTTTTTTTTTTTTGAGACAGAGCCTCAAGCCATCCCCCTGGGCAGAGTGCCATGGCATCACAGCTCACAGCAACCTCCAACCCCTGGGCTCAAGCGAGTCTCCTGCCTCCGCCTCCCAAGCAGCTGGGACTACAGGCGCCCGCCACAACGCCTGGCCATTTTTTGGTTGCAGCCATCATTGTTGTCTGGTGGGCCCGGGCTGGGGATTCGAACCCGCCACCTTAGGTATAGTGGCTGGCGCCCTAGCCGATCGAGCCACAGGCGCCGAGCCGAGAACTTTCTTGAAGAGATTTTCCCCCACCTTTATTGAGCGATGATTGACAAAAATTGTAGATATTTAAAGTATACAACATGATGTTTTGATACATGTATACATTAAGAGATTACCATAATCAAACTAACTTATCTATATCCCCATAATTACATAGCAGATTTCAACTGTAACAATATATTAACTTTTAGTCACTATGCTATATACATAGGTCTTTAGAACTTATTTGTCTTATAGCTAAAGTTTATACCATCGATCACTTCAGCCCTGGTAAGTATCTCTCTGTTACTATGAATCTAACCTTTTTTTTAGATTCTACATGTAAGTGAGATCATACAGTATTTGTCTTTTGTATCTGGCTTATTTAACTTAGCATAAAATGTCCTACAGTTCATTCATGTTGTTAAAAGTCAGGATTTCCTTTATTTTTTTAAGTCAGGGTCTCACTCTGTTGCCTGGACTAGCACACGGGGGCATCATCATAGCTCAGTGTCACCTCAAACTCCAGGGCTCAGGCGATCCTCTTGCTTCATCTACCTGAGTAGCTGGGACTAGAGGTGCATACCACCATACCCAACTAATTTTTTTTTTTCTTGATAGAGATGGGATCTTGTTCTTGTTCAGGCTGATGTTGAACTGACCTCCAGTGATCCCTGTCCTTGGGCTCCCAGAGTGTTAGGATTACAGGCATGAGGCACCTGGCCTATTTTTTTTTATTTTTTGTGGAGATGGGGTCTTGTGCTTGCTCCAGCTGGTCTGGAACTCCTGACCTCAAGCAGTCCTATTTCCTTGGCCTCCCAGAGTTCTAGAATTATAGCCATGAGCTGCAGTGCCTTGCCAGGATTTCCTTCTTTTTTAAGGCTGAATTACATTCCATTGCAAATATATACATTTTCTTTATCCATTCATATATTGACATGTGGTTTGTTTTTATATCTCTTGATGAGATTTTTTTTTTTTTTTTTTTTTTTTTTTATGAGGTGCCGCACGCGTGCGCCTTGGGTGGGGGGCCCAAGCCGCCCAGGTCC
>CAUYQV010044580.1:0-12501 GCA_963574575.1 Galagoides demidoff | reverse complement strand
ACGATGCCCTTCTGCCCCAGAATGGTCAACGAGTGAATAAATAAGCAGAACACATAGAGCGAGAGTAAGGAAGGGTTTGGGGACCTCACTGAGAAGGTGACATTGGAGCAGAAACCTAAGGGAGGAGGGGGAGAGAAGCAGCCATGTGGGGGAAGAATGTTGCAGGTCAAGAGTGGTAAGAGCAGAGGCCTGGGGCAGGGCCTGCATGTCTGGCGTGTTTGAGGAGGTGGACTAGGCTGTTGACGACAGAGGGGGATGTGTTTTTCTCATATCCAGGAACCACATGCTCTGGTACTCATTCAATTTTTACTAACTTGACTCATTTGAAAAAACTTAAATATTCCTTCAGCCTGGTAGGACAGATTGAAGAGAGAACAGGAGGTGAGAAAGGGGAGATTGTGGCTATAAAGAAGACTTCAAGAAATTTTAGTCTGAGTGTCTAAATTTTAGACACGGTGGTGTCTCATCCCTGTAATCCCAGCACCCTGGGAGGCCGAGGCAGACAGATCACCTTAGCTCAGGAGTGTGAGACCAGGCTGAACCAGAGTGATACCTCATCTCTAAAAATAGCCACATGTTGGGATGGTGCCTGTGGCTCAAAGGAGTAGGGGACCAGCCCCATATGCTGGAGGTGGCAGGTTCAAACCCAGCCTTGGCCAAAAACTGCAAAAAAAAAAAAAAAAAGCCATGCGTTGGTGGTAGGCGCCTTTAGTCACAGCTACTCAGGAGGCTGAGGCAAGAGAATTGCTTGAGCCCAAGAGTTTGAGGTTGCTGTGAGCTGTGACATCAAGGCACTCTACTGAGGGTAACAAAATGAGACTCTGTCTCAAAAAAAAATTTATTTTTGAGACAGAATCCCATTTTGTCACCCTCAGTAGAGCACCATGGTGTCTTAGCTCACAGTAACTTCAAAATCTTGGGCTCAAGAGATTCTTTGCCTCAGCCTCCAGAGTTGCTGGGAATACAGTTGCCTGCCATAATGCCCAGCTATTTTTAGAGACAGGGTCTCACTCTGGCTCAGGCCGGTCTCGAACTTCAAGCAAACCACCTGCCTCAGCCTCCCACAGTGCTAAGATTACAGGTGTGAGTCACAGTTCCTGGCCTCTTTTTTCACTTTTTTTTTTGCAGTTTTTGGCTGGGGCTGGGTTTGAACTTGTCACCTCCAGCATATGGGGCCAGCACCCTACTCCTTTGAGCCACAAAAGTGGCCCCTTTTTCACTATTTTTAAGATCCAACATACATGTGCCTGCACATCTAGTCCTTTTCTTTCTTTCTTTTTTTTTTTTTTTTGAGACGGAGCCTCAAGCTATCCCCCTGGGTAGAGTGCCATGGCATCACAGCTCAGAGCAACCTCCAACTCCTGGGCTCAAGGGAGTCTCCTGCCTCTGCCTCCCAAGTAGCTGGGACCACAGGCGCCTGCCACAACGCCCGGCCATTTTTTGGTTGCAGCCATCATTGTTGTTTTGGCAGGCCCGGGCTGGGGATTCGAACCCGCCACCTTAGGTGTATGTGGGGCGCCTTAGCTGATTGAGCCACAGGCGCCGAGCCTAGTCCTTTTCTTCTAACTGCTTTTACCCTGTTCTGTGCCTTCACTATATTTTAGCAAAACACTCTCCTGGTGATGGCCCCCCACTGCTGCCTCCACACACATAATCACCTCTTCTTTCTCCCAGGGAGGAGATAATGGGGCATCGGGTATATGGGTGTGATGTGCTGCCAGGTTGCTCTCCCACGTGGCAGGTGGCAGGTGTCAGTCCACACTCCTACCTGGTGCCTGTAGGGGTTTCTGTAGTCCAAAGAAAAGTATGTTGGCTCAGAGCCTGTAGCTCAGTGGTTAGGGTGCTGTACACATACACCAGGGCTGGTGGGTTCCAACCCAGCCCCAGCCTGCTAAAAAAACAACAGTGACAACTGCAATAACAACAACAACAAAAATGGCTGGGCATTGTGGCGGGCGCCTGTAAGAGTTTGAGGTTGCTGTGAGTTGTGATGCCACAACACTCTACTGAGGGAAACAGTGTAAGACTCTGCTCAAAAACAAACAAACAATAAAAGAAAGGTATTTTATTCATCTTTGGTACTCCTATGGTAGGACATCTATTGTTTTTGCATGGCCAGCATCTATTCTTCCTTTTTCTGGTCACTGTGCCCTTGTATTCTTTTTTTTTTTTAGACGGAGCCTCAAGCTATCCCTCTGGGTGGAGTGCTATGGCATCACAGCTCACAGCAACCTCCAACTCCTGGGCTCAAGCGAGTCTCCTGCCTCTGCCTCCCAAGTAGTTGGGACCACAGGCGCCCGCCACAACGCCCGGCCATTTTTTTTTTTGGTTGCAGCCATCATTGTTGTTTGGAGGGCCTGGGCTGGGGATTCAAACCCGCCACCTTAGGTGTACATGGCTGGCACCTTAGCCGCTTGGGCCACAGGCACCGAGCCTACTCAGTTCTTTTGAAGAAGTTTGCACTGCTTATCCAGATGTCAATTAAAGTGAGAAAAGCAGGGGCAGTGCCAGTAGCTCAAAAGGGTAGGGCACAGGTCCCATATGCCGAAGGTTCAAACCCAGCCCCAGGCAAAAAAAAAAAAAAGAGAGAGAAAAGCATCATGTACTGATTCACTACTGATTCAACTAGATGCTGGGCATACCCGTTCACTCGTCAAACAAACTTTAATCAGTCTTACATGCCAGCCCCCATTCTGGACACTCAGAACACAACAGTCAGTTAGGTTAAAAGACAGGGTTCTGGGCAGCACCTATGGCTCAGTGGGTGGGGCAGCAGCCCCATATACAGAGGGTGGCAGTTTAAACCTGGCCCCTGTAGTCCCAGCTACTCAAGAGGCTGAGGCAAGAGCATCGCCTAAGCCCAGGACTTGGAGGTTGCTGTGAGCTATGATGCCAAAGCACTCTACCAAGGGTGATAAAGTGAGACTCTTGTCTCTAAAAAACAAAAGATGAAAAAGGAAAAGAAAGGAACGCAGACAAGGCCACTCCAGAGGAGAGTCAAGAGGTTCTCTAAAGAGATAAGTTAGCCTCCCACACACACTCTGAGAGACAACCACAGGCAGGAGGAGCCAGGATGAAGGCTGGGAAGCAGGAAACAGGAAAATGGAAGAGGAGGCTGGAGAGACCAACGGAGACCAGAAACGGGGTCCATTTGTGCTAAGCAGTGTAGACACCACCACAACAGCCCTGGAAAGCCACAGGCCGAGGGTAGGAGGCATCAAGCCCTGTTGAACATCATTCTGCAAGAGGAAGCAGGATAATCAGTCTCCCAGATGAAAGCTGGAGGCTGAGATGAACCAGGAGCATGGAGATAGGAGAGAGCACTGTCCAGCTAAAATCCTCATAGCCCTTTTTTCTTTTTTGAGAGACAAAAAAAAGTCTCACTTTGTCACCCTCAGTAGAGTGCTATGGCATCACAACTCACAGCAACTTCCAGCTCTTGGGCTTAGCCAATTCTCTTGCCTCCCAAGTAGCTGCAACCTCAGGTGCCCGCCACAATACCAGGCTGTATTTTTGTTGCAGTTTGGCAGGGGCCGGGTTTGAACCCGCCACCCTCAGCATATGGGGCTGGCGCCCTACTCACTGAGCCACAGGTGCCGCCCAAACCTCATAGCTCACAGGTTCAAGACCTGAACAAAATCAAGAGCCCATCTCTACTAAAAATAGAAAAACTGAGGGTAGAGGATCACGTGAGCCTGAGTTGGAGGTTGCTATGAACTATGATGCCTTTTTTCTTTGTTTGTTTGTTTGTTTAAGACAGAGTCACACTCTGTCACCCTGCATAGAGTGCCATGGACTCACAGCTCACAGCAATCTCCAACTCTTGGGCTTAAGCGATTCTCTTGCCTCAGCCTCCCATAGCTGAGACCATAGGCGCCCACCACAACACATAGCATTTTTTTGTCGTTCTTGTTGCACTTGTCATTGTTTTAGCTAGCCCAGGCCAGGTTCGACCCACCAGCCTTGGTGTATGGGCCACCACCCTACCTACTAAGCTACAGGTGCCACCTTTTTTTTTTTTTTTGAGACAGTATTAAGCTGTTGCTGAGTAGAGTGCTGTGGCATCATAGCTCACAGCAACCTCCAACTCTTGGGTTCAAGAGATTCTCTTGCCTCAGTTACTCTATTTTTTTTTTTTTGGAGACAGAGCCTCAAGCTATCCCCCTGGGTAGAGTGCCATAGCATCACAGCTCATAGCAACCACCAACTCCTGGGCTCAAGTGAGTCTCCTGTCTCAGCCTCCCAAGTAGCTGGGACTACAGGCGCCCGCCATAACACCCGGCCATTTTTTGGTTGCAGGCGTCATCATTGTTGTTTGGCGGGCCCGGGCTGGGGATTCAAACCCGCCACCTTAGGTGTATGTGGCTGGCACCTTAGCAGCTTGAGCCACAGGCGCCGAGCCAGTTACTCTATTTTTAATAGAGCCGTGGCCTCACTTTTGCTCAGGCTGGTCTCGAACTTGTGAGCTCAAGCTATCCACCCCACTTCAGCCTCCCAGAATGCTGGGATTACCAGCAGGAGCCATCTCACTTGGTTGAGAAGGGATTTTTTTTTTTTTTTTTTTTTTTTTTTAGACAGAGCCTCAAGTTGTCGCCCTGGGTAGAGTACCGTGGCATCATAGTTCACAGCAACCTCCAACTCCTGGACTTAAGTGATTCTCTTGCCTCAGCCTCTCAAGTAGCTGCGATTATAGGCGCCAGCCACAACGCACAGCTATTTTTTTTTTTTTTTGCTTGTAGTTCTCATCACTGTTTGGCAGACCTGGGCTGGATTCGAACCTACCAGCTCTGGTGTATATGGCTGGCACCTTAGCTGCTTGACCTACAGTCACTAAGCCTGAGAAGGTATTCTTAAGTGAGATGTACTAGATGATCTCAAAGGAATTAAGAACTCTAATAACATCCTATTACGTAGTTTCAACACAAACTATCTCACCACACTTGCAAATAACAATTTCCATAGAGAGCACAGCCCACATCAGTATCAAGCCTACCCAGCACAGAAATGGCAAGCTCAGTGAAATAATGTTCAGAGCAGTCACAAAACAATTCTTAGGGCTTGGCATCCATAGCTCAGTGGTTAGGGCACCAGCCACATATACAGAGGCTAGAGGGTTTGAACCCAGCCAGGGCCTGCTAAACACCAACAACTGCAAAAAAAAAAAAAAAAAAAAAAAGCCAGGTATTGTGGTGGATGCCTGTAATCCCAGCTACCTGAGAGGCTGAGGCAAGAGAATCAATTAAGCCTGAGAGTTTGAGGTTGCTGTGAGCTGTGACACCACTCGCTCTACCCAGGGCAACATAGTGAGACTCTGTCTCAATTAAAAAAAAAAAAAAAGATCTACATCTAAATCTCCATTTACTGACATACAACTACATCCATAACCAAGTGTAATATGGAGAAATGTAGGTTACCAATCATCATATATTAAGATGTTAGCTGGCTTGGCACCTGTGGCTCAAGTGGCTAAGGCGCCAGCCACATACACCTAAGGTGGCAGGTTCGAATCCAGCCCGGGCCGCCAAACAACAATGATGGCTGCAACCAACAAAAATAGCCAGGCGTTGTGGTGGGCGCCTGTGGTCCCAGCTACTTGGGAGGCGGAGGCAGGAGACTCCCTTGAGCCCAGGAGTTGGAGGTTGCTGTGAGCTGTGGTGCCACGGCACTCTGCCCAGGGGGATAGCTTGAAGCTCTGTCTCCAAAAAAAAAAAAAAAAAAAGTTAGCATCTTTGAAATGGATCCATTTATTGGTTGACAGTGTCTTACAGTCTTGGCCTGCCTGGCAACAGGACTGACATCTCCATCGTCATCTGAGCTCAAGAATACTTGTCATTTCAGGTAGTATATAACTGGACAATGTCATCCCAAACAAGCCATCTAATGATCAATCAAGGAAGTATTTGAGGTTGTTTGTGAGCTATGAGGCCATAGCACTCTACCAAGGGCAAAAAAGTTAGACTGCCTAAAAAAAAAAAAAAAAAAAAACAAGAACACATGTACGGTAAAGGTGGGCAAACTTCTTCTTTGATGGGCCAGATGGTAAATGCTTGTTTTTTAGACCATACAGTCTCTGTCACTATTCACCTCTACCACTGCAACTCAAAAGTAGCCATAGCCAGTATGTAATACACTGCATGTATATTTGTTCCATAAAATTTTATTTACAGAAATAGAAGGCTGGCCCTACCTCTGATATGAAGTATAAAGCAAAAGCCACTCTCCTCACTACAGGCCCTCTTCTGGGGGGTGCTCATTTTGAATTTTAGTTGTACTCTTTTGCATTAGTTTCTGTTCTCACACAGATGTGCTTATGCAGTTTTTTCTTTTTTTTTTTTTTTTTTTTGAGACAGAGCCTCAAGCTGTCCCCCCTGGGTAGAGTGCCATGGCATCACACAGCTCACAGCAACCTCCAACTCCTAGGCTCAAGCGAGTCTCCTGCCTCTGCCTCCCGAGTAGCTGGGCGCCCGCCACAACACCTGGCTATTTTTTTTTTTTTTGGTTGCAGCCATCATTGTTGTTTGGTGGGCCCCGGGCTGGATTCGAACCCACCACCTTAGGTGTATGTGGCTGGCACCTTAGCCACTTGAGCCACAGGCGCCGAGCCCACAGCTTTTAAAATTTTTAAACACACACAGTGGCATCATTCTGCATGTTTTTAACAATTCCCCATTGATGGAAAACTGAAATTTTCTCCAAATTTTCACTCTCATAAACATTACTGTGTGGGCAGCACCTGTGGTTCAAAGGAGTAGGGCGCTGACCCCATATGCCAGAGGTGGCAGGTTCAAACCCAGCCCCAGCCAAAAACTAAAAAAAAAAAAAATTACTCCTGTGAAATAACTTTTATACTTACCTTTGAGGGGTTTTTTTTGAGACAGAGCCTCAAGCTGTGACCCTGGGTAGAGTACCATGGCATCACAGCTCATAGCAACCTCAAACTCCTGGGCTCACGTGATTCCCCTGCTTCTGCCTCCCAAGTAGCTGGGACTACAGGCACCCACGACAATCCCCAGCTATTTTGAGCTCTTGATCCTATATATATATTTTTTTTTTTTTTTTTTTTTTTGAGATAGAGTCTCAATTTGTCGCCCTTACTACAGTGTCATGGCATCATAGATAATCGCAATCTCAAACTCTTGAGCACCAGTGATTCTCTTGCCTCAGGCTCCTGAGTAGCTGGGACTACAGGCAACTGCCACAATGCCCAGCTATTTTTTTAGAGACAAGCGCTCACTCTTACTCAGGCTGGTCTTGAACTCCTGACCTCAGGCAATCCGCTCACCTCGGCCTCTCAGAGTGCTAGGATTACAGGTGTTAGCCACTGCACCTGGTGTGATCATACAACTTTGAGCAGTGATCAGCTGTGACTAACATCCAACCCAACCGTGATGGAGAAAAGCAATATAAAGAGAACTTGGGAGTATGAAAAATGAGTAAATGAGGAAAAGAGAAAAGGTGTAGATGGGACTAGCACTGGAAGATAAAGAGAGGTAAACGCCCAAGCCACAGATACCTTTTTCAAAAATGTTGCAGCTGTTTCTCTCTTTGTTGCTGTGATCCGCTTCACTCCATCCGGGGACTGGACACGAATTATCTATTGTAAATGAAACAAGATTGTTAGTGCACAGCCTGGCAAGGTCCTTCTTCTTCTTCTTCTTTTTTTTTTTTTTGGTCCTTCTTTATTAAGACTTACATCTTCAGCCTTTCAGGACCTAAGTCACTGAAACTTAAAGCCAACCCTCACCCTTTACCTTTCAATGTCTGACTCAATCCTTCCAGTGAAGCAGCATGGTAAGATTCATCAACACATGTGGGGGGGGGGGGCGTGTATTAGAAGAATACTGTCCTGGTGGCGCCCATAGCTCAGTTGGCAGGGCACCAGCCACATACACCTAGGGTGGTGGATTCAAACCTGGCCCAGGCCTGCTAAGCAACAATGACAATTGCAACCCCCCCAAAAAGTAGCTAGGCATTATGGCGGGCACCTATAGTCCCAGCTACCTGGGAGACTGAGGCAAGAGAATCACTTAAGCCCAAGAGTTTTAGGTTGCTGTGAGCTGTGATGCCATGGCATTCTACCAAGGGCAACAAAGTGAGACTCTGTCTGGAAAACAAAAAAAAAATGTTATCTTGGCTCAGCGCCTGTAGCTCAAGCTAAAGTGCCAGCCACATACACTAGAGCTGGTGGGTTCAAATCCACCCTAGGCCTGCCAAACAACAACTGCAACAAAAAAATAGCCAGGCATGTGGTGGGTGCCTGTAGTCCCAGCTACTTGGGAGGCTGAGGCAAGCAAGTCGCTTAAGTCCAAGAGTTTGAGCTTGCTGTGAGCTGTGATGCCTCAGCACTCTATCAAGAGCAATGTAGTGAGACTGTATCTCCAAAAAAGAAAAAAAAACAGAGTGGCACCTGTGGCTCAAAGGAGTAGGTCACCGGCCCCATATACCAGAGGTGACAGGTTCAAACCCAGCCCTGGCCAAAAACAGCAAAAAAAAAAAAAAAAAACACAAGCCCAGAATACTGCTCAGGGGAATTGAAGAATTAGTGGTATACAAATCAGATATACCCATAAATATCTTTTTAAAAGATTCTAAATTCTAGGCAGCACCTGTGGCTCAGTGAATAGGGCGCTGGCTCCATATACCGAGCATGGCAGGTTCAAACCGACCCCGGCCAAACTGCAACAACAAAAAAAAAATTTAGCTGGGCGTTGTGCCAGTCTCAGCTACTTGGGAGGCTGAGGCAAGAGAATCGCCTAAGACCAAGAGCTAGAGGTTCAGCCACGTACACCTAAGGTGGCGGGTTCGAATCCCCAGCCTGGGCCCGCCAAACAACAATGATGGCTGCAACCAAAAAAATGGCCAGGTGTTGTGGCGGGCGCCTGTGATCCCAGCTACTTGGGAGGCGGAGGCAGGAGACTCGCTTGAGCCCAGGAGTTGGAGGTTGCTGTGAGCTGTGATGCCATGGCACTCTGCCCCAGGGGGATAGCTTGAGGCTCTGTCTCAAAAAAAAAAAAAAAAAAGAGCTAGAGGTTGCTATGAGCTGTGACACCACAGCACTCTACTAAGGGCCACAAAGTGAGACTCGGTCTCTAAATAAATAAATAAATAAAAGATTCTAAATTCTAAATTCAAAACAGGAAAGGTTTTAATTCTTCACAATCTGAGAAATTCAACAAGAGATCCCACCGTATCATCAGTGAGAGCCTAGCCTTGCATACACCAGTGGAAAAATATGGTCTCGTCTGAAATAACTCAAACGTGATTACTTTAACTTAGGTAAAATTATCACAGTACTAACTGATAAATGAATGACAAAATATATATATATATGTATATATATATATATACACACACACACACACACACACACACTGTAAAGAGAACATTTTATTTTTATTTATTTATTTTTGCAGTTTCTGGCTGGGGCTGGGTTTGAACCCACCACCTCTGGTATATGGGGCCAGTGCCTTACTTTTTTGAACCACAGGCACTGCCCTATAAATAGAACATTTTAAAACAGGTTTGATAGCTAGCTGGGCATTGTGGCAGGTGCCTGCAGTCCTAGCTACTAGGGAGACTGAGGCAAGAGAATCACTTAAGATAGCGGTTCTCAACCTATGGGTCGCGACTCACAGGAACTGTATTAAAGGGCCACGGCATTGGGAAGGAAGGTTGAGAACTACTGACTTAAGCCCAAGAGTTTGAGGTTACTGTGAGTTATGATGTCTGGGCATTCCACCGAGGGTGACAAAGTTACTCTGTCTGGGGCGGCCCCATATGCCGAGTGTGGCAGGTTCAAACCCAACCCTGGCCAAAAAGCCGCAAAAAAAGAAAAAAAAAAAAATCTTAAGAAAGTTACTCTGTCTAAAAAAAACAGGTTTGAGTGTCGTTGGAGAGAAAAACCTTAAATTCAAGAGTTATGACACCTGGGAAACCTGCAGAGGCTGTTACAGTGCTAAAGTATGAACAGTACTTGTCACCCAATCCTGCTTCGCTTCCCCCAGAAATCCCAGTGTTAGTCAAAATCCTTCTGTCTAATTGGTCTGTTATTTTTTCTACTGTCACATTTACTACTGAGGAGTAAATTTCCACAAGTGAACGAAAGACCGGTTTTCTCTGATTTTTTTTCACTGACTTTTTTTACTTTAAGAGGAGAGTGTAACGATTCCTAATTTAAGATAAAAAGTGGAAATCAACCTTTTTATGATATTCCTTTTAAACTGATAGTTGTCAAGTTTTCCCTGAAACCGACGGGTGAAAACCGTCAAGGTACTGTGGTTTCCATTTCATTGCTTATTCTCTTGGGCGGGAGTTCGGTTACGTTCCGATCTTCAGAAACTGCCCTCCTTTTAGTGACTCATGACAAGGCACTTATATGGACAGGGGTTAGGAGGCCGAAAAGAATCGGAAAGAGATCAGGAAGGGTCGGAACCCTGACTTTAAGAGGCATGGCTGAGAAGTCCCTCAAAGAAGCCCAAGAAGGCTCCTGGAGACCGGGGAAGGGTGGGAAAGGAGGGCTGTTTCTCTGAGGCACAGTCCATACTCCCCGCAGAAAGGCTGGCGCGGAAGCGGGGTTCAAATCATCCGGGTAGGGACAAGCGCAGAAAGAAACCAAGGGAGGGGTGAAAGTCGGGAGGGAAGCCCAGCCACTGCGGAGAAAGACAGGGCGAGAGAGGGGAAGGGACCGGGTGGCGGGACCGGCCTGACTGCCTCCCCAACAGGCCGCGGCCGGTAAATCTGCTGCCTCATCCCGGCGTCCACGCTCCCGCCCGGCCACCGCACTCACGATGCTCTCGGCCATGGCGACCGCTCCTGCCTCTGGACTCAAGCCCCGGGCCGCCGCCGCCTGACGCCCCAAGGGCCTCGCAGCCCCGGCCCCGGCCTCAGCCGCGGCCTCCCCCCGCCGCCGCCACCGCCGCTCCAGCTTCGCCCGCTCGGCTCAGCCAGCCGCCGACGTCCAGGTGCACGCTCAACACATTCCCCCGGACGCGCAGCCTGGAAATCAGGTTCCGACTTCGCGACGGTCCCGCGCATGCGTGCAGCTGAGCCGCTTGCTCGGCGCCTGCGCGGGGGTGCTCCGGCAGGGGGGAGGGGGAAGGGGCCGGAAGCGAGGAGAGAGAAGGCGTTAATGCTTCCAGTGGAAAAGCCTAGGGAGGCTGCAAGGTCCAAAGCAGACGCAAAGGCAAACACATGGAATCTCTGACGACTACTTGTTTAAAAGGAATATCTTCACAAAAGTTGACTTTTTTTTTTTCTGAAACAATCTATCACCAGGGTAGCGTGCCCTGGAGTCACAGCTCACAGCAACCTCAAACTCCTGAGCTTAAGTGATCCTCCTGCCTTAGCCTCCTGAGTAGCTGGGACTACAGGTGCCTGCCAGATAAAAAGTGGAAATCAACCTTTTGTATGATATTCCTTTAAACAGGTAGTTGTCAAGTTGGAGACCAGCCTAAACCAGAGTAGACCACCTGGCTAATTTTTCTATTTTTAGTAGAGACAGGGTCTCGCCATTGCTCAGGCTAGTCTTGAACTTGTGTTGTTTTTTTTTTTTGGTTTGTTTTTTCTTTTGCAGTTTTGGCCGGGCCGGGCTTGAACCTGCCACCCCGGGTATATGGGGCCAGAGCTCGTCTTGAACTTGTGAGCTCACGTGATCCTCTGGCCTTAGCCTTCTTGAGTGCTGAGATTACAGATGTGAGCCAACACACCCAGTGAGAAAAAAGAATTCTTAGAGATAACAAGTTAAGCCACAGGTGTTTTATTTCTTATTCATTTATTTATTTATTTTGAGACACAGTCCCACTAAGTGGTCCTTGGTAGAGCACCATGGTGTCAACAGCTCACTGCAACCTCAAACTCTTGGGCACAAGCCACAGCACTTGGCTATTTTGGTTATTGTTGTAGACTTGTCGTTATTTGGCAGACCTGGGCCAGGTTCAAACCCACGAGCCCTGGTGTATGTGGCTACCACCCTACCCGCTAAGCTACAGGTGCCAAGCTGAGTGTTTTGTTTTTTTTTTTTTTTTTTGAGACGGAGTCTCAAGCTATCCCCCTGGGTAGAGTGCCATGGCATCACAGCTCATAGAAACTTCCAACTCCTGGCTCAAGCGAGTCTCCTGCCTCCGCCTCCCAAGTAGGTGGGACCACAGGCGCCCGCTACAACGCTCGGCCATTTTTTTTTTTTTGGTTGCAGCCATCTTTGTTTGGTGGGCCGGGGCTGGGGATTCAAACCCACGTGGCTGGCGCCTTAGCCGATTGAGCCAAGCCAATCTGAGTGTTTTAATTAAACAAAACAAAGGGAGTAGTTGTGTTGTGAGTTTTCAGAGGGCAATCGTGTGCTGTGAGTTTATTTCTTTTATTTTATTTTTTTTTTTTTTTTGAGACGGAGCCTCAAACTATCCCCCTGGGTAGAGTGCCATGGCATCCCAGCTCATAGCAACCTCCAACTCCTGGGCTCAAGCGAGTCTCCTGCCTCCGCCTCCCAAGTAGCTGGGACCACAGGCG